>PVKA01036781.1:0-21520 GCA_004027165.1 Ctenomys sociabilis
CATTGTATAGATCTTTTGTCATGATTGGAAGGAAATATATGTATATATAATTATGCATATAATTATGTATATATTGTTATATTATATATACACATAATATATATTAATACATATTGCCAATGGGAAAATGAAAATATTAAGAATTTTTATGTTACTATCATCTATGGCTCCAGACTTCCGAATTTCCCAAAGCATTCATATTTTATTCCTTATTTCTTCACCATATCTTTCCTAAAATCCTCTCAAACACACTAAACCTTGAAAGACTATTGTATAAACTGTTGTCACTGAGTGGTGAGGGATTTGATCTTTTAACAAATAAATGTTAGACATCAATGCAGAGGGAATACAGTAGTTTTGATCAGCCCCTCTAAGGAAGCCAGAGACCAGAGTTATTACTTTTTCAATGTGAGGATAAGCTGGTTCGCTCAAAATCAAATCATGTCAAATAAGAGGTTGATGAAAGGAAACATAATCATTTATCAGGATTTTTTCCTAAGGATTATTAATAAAATGTGTTTCAGGCTGATCTCCTGAGTGAATCATAACATTCTGAAGTATTTGGGAATACACAGCTAAACCTGCCAGTCTCTACTTTGTGTCCCAAGGAGAGTTCGGAAGGTGTAAGTTGCTCTGGTGGCATGGCACAAGCTGCCTCCTCTGGCAGTGCCAAACAGGCTGGGTGCTGCATTATAATGAAGGAGGACCACGATGGCTTAAAGTCATAGCAAAATGGCATAAAGAAAAATTACCATGAATGAAAGAGTCCTCTGATGTTGTTCTTAAAAGCAAGGAAACCTCCTCATCTTCACATTTTCCTAGGTGTAATATTGATAACTTCTTGATTTACAGTTCAATGTAAAGGAGAAATGCTGGAACTGAAAGCAGTAGATCTATAATTTCTGGAGGCGCACTTTTGATTGTGTTTAGTCTGAATGAAAAGCAAAGGGTGTGTATTGAGCTGCTCCAAGGAGCTGGAAATTGCATACTACAACACACCTTTGAATGGTCTACTCATGTCATTACAGTATTAACAAAAGGCTGCAGGAACGCCAGCAGTTGTATCTACTTACTTTCTGGGGAAGAAAATCTAAAATGAAAAGACCCAACAAAAGACTGTAAGATGGAGAGATTGTTGTGAAGGAAATGTCCTGGATTTCTTTTTTATCTATTACCCTGGACCCCAAAACCTATTTTATGCAAACTCTTTCTTGGATATAGTGTTGCTAATGACCCTAATTGCAAGTCAGGTGAGACATGCAAATATACCTTTTTTTTTTTTTGACATCCTGTACAATTGGAGGTGGGGGTAATAAACTCCAATTGAAAATGAAATGTTGTGGCTGGATAAAACAAATAAAGCAAACCTATTTTTAGGTGATAGATATGCATGATGAAGGCAGAAATAAAATGAATAGGTCACCTGAGGTGCCCTAGATGAAAGAACACTTTAGAGTTCATAAGAAGTTTTCTTTGCAAAAAAGATCAAACAGTAGTTGAAAGTGTATTTAAAAGCTGCATTGTGGTAGAAGTTCTATTCTAAAATTCTTCTTAGCTATTCCATTTGAAAACACACATTAGCTGTTAGGTTAGCATTAAATATGGAAATGTCAAAATGACCACAGTCTCAATAGGGATGAAAGAGAAAACAGAAACTTGTAAAAACACCTCATTAACTAGAGCTGCACCTCGGCTCATTGACCTTCTGGATGTGGGTTTCCCTTTGCCATTCCGTGCAGTGCCACCCTGCAGGACAATGGACCCTGATGTTTGGTTAGGTGTGCCAGGTGGTTTTTCTTTGAAGACATTATGTTGCATTAAGATGAGGTCTTAATCGGCTCGATTAAACTTATTCTCAGATCATCCTGGACATCTTTTGAAAAATAGATTTCTTTTCAAACAACAGTGGTATAAAAAATAACCACAATAAAAACAAACATGAAACAGAATTCAGTCAGAAGATTTTCAGAACTCTGCTCTAATTTTTCCCAAATTATCTGACTACTTTTTCTTTCCTCTGAAGACACAAAGTAGCAGAATTAACCAGCTTACCCTGACTTGACCAGACTAAGACTGTGTTTCTCTTCACAGCGATATAAAATGACATGGAAGGAATCTGTACATTGGGTAAATTACACTGGAGTAGGTGACGTATTCTGAATACTCTAGGTTTATATCTGACAGTGTATCCAGATGTGAAATATTCTCTATTTACCTGAGGTAAGAAATTATCCTGGGCTTCTCCACTGAACACATCTTTCTATTTGCATTGATCAAAATATTTATTCATGACAACCTCCTCTATGAGAAGGGAGGTGCTTATCTTCTAAGAATGCGTATATTCAATGAGTTGTAAAAGTGAGACGCACATCATGATATCTTGATGCAAAGCATGGTCAAATGCACCTCTCATCTTTTCCTTTTGGCATTTCCTTACCCCTGTTCTCAGGGAATTTGCTTTTCGACACCCAATGAAGCAGGGTCCTATATAAATGCCATCAATTCCATTTTTCACTATCGTCCTTCAACTTGTCTACCATTTTTATTGAGAAATGATAAGAAAGCCAAGACCTAATAATAAAAGAAATTAAAGTAGTAGTAACTCAGTCATCATTTAGATTTTGGGTTCTTGCTGTAAAATGTGAGGCTCACTTTCTGAAATGCACATTTTGTGACAACCACGCCACCTCCCTCAAGTGTGTGCCTTGGAGTCTCACACTGGTCCCTTGCCTGGCCTCACTGAGGGGTGTGACACGGGCCAATGGTGAAGAGACAAGACTGGAGCTTTCTGGAGATGCTGTCACTGCCTATGTTATACAACAGATGATTTGAGGGCAATTTTAAAGTATATTGAGTGAAAAATAAGGAAAAGAATTGAAATAACTTAGGAATGAAAACAACCACTTACCGAATACTTGCTCTGTGCCAAACGCTTTATATAGTTTGTCTTCATTCAACCTGAACAGTAATCTTATAAAGTAGGTATTAATGCCGTGTATCACAGCTCAAGAATCAGAGGCATGGAGAGATTGAATAAAACACTACACAGAAGAGCTGAGACTCAAACCTGGGAATCCTTGGCTTTCAAGCCCGTGCTTGTTCCATTGTGGTGGTGCATATTAACAGGAAGGCCACGGAACACTCTATTTTTATCTGTGGGGATTCGTGGGTTAGACTGTTTCCTGTGATTGGATCTTGATGTTGTCGAAGAAGTCCACTAAATGTTGGAGCAGTAATTTGCATGGGTCAGACGGAAAAGGGACTGCTAGACCAGCCAATCAGCCCATGCCATATTTCTAGAGCATAAACAGGCAATGTTTACTGCTTCACAGATTTTTTAATATAATTTAAGTTATATTTTTAAGAAGAAAAAGGCATTTTATTACCTGAGAAACTTTCACCACCTGGTAATTATATCTGGCCTTTAATGAACAAAAAAAATTGTCTTATGGTTTTGTACTGGTGGGGGAGATTAGTTTCTGTGGGTTTGCATTTTCATGTTTAGGGAATTTTTGCAGGAAACAGATTGGGAAATTGCAAGAGAAGAAGAGAGACAAGCCCCACGGAAGTGTCCTCGGGAGCTCACGCATTCTGTCTAACATTCACGTTGTAAATATCAAGCAGGAGTTGTGCTTCAAAGAGCCAGGTTTAGAAAGGAGTAGAGAAAAGATTAAAGGCAGTTGACAGTACAGAAAAGGATGTTGGATGAGATCAGGATGAGGAATTGGTTGTTGCGCTCTGGTTACCTTCCGGGTTTGTGTCTTTAGGACCACTGTGATTTCTTGAGAACTCGCCTGACGCTACGCTGCGATACAGGGGTTAGAAAAAACAGGGCTATGTGCATCCTTACTTCTTCCACGGAACTCTGACTGTCTGCTATATCTGAGGCATGGTCTAGGGACCTCAGGAAAGCCCCTCCACCTCTGGGACATGAGTTGAAGCGCTGGTCTCAGTTGTGGGAGGCAGCTCGGATGCGTATTTACCATTTCTATCATAGGCGCTCCTCAAGGCAAAATTTTTCCACACTCTGATGTATCTTCACATTTTTGTGTGTGTGCTTAGGATAGATTCCTTTATCCCTTGCAAGGATTTAAGCAATTGAAAAGCCATTGATCATATTAACAGGACTTATGTTTAAGTACTGCCTGGAATAGATATGTAAGTTAGCTCCTCATATACAAGTCAGACGAAAAAGTTTATAGAAAGAGGGCAATAAACTTAATAAGGTGTTATATAGTATGCAGAATAAATATTAGTACAGAACATGAACCTAAATGACAGCAACAAATTATAAAGCTTAGCATGCAATTAAAATCACTAATGGAACACTGCATGGGTAGAAGGCATTCGTTCTGACATCAGTCAAAGAGCAGCTATTTGGTGTCAGAGCCACAACTTGAATTAATGACACCCTCCTAAACTTATTTTTAAACACTCTGTCTGTCATGCAGGAGTGAGGGGTTTATGGCTGTCTGCAGCTCAGTTTTAACATGTGTCATACATACTAATGACATTTATCCTCAAGGGAGAATGGCCCTCACGGCCAATCAACTGTCTTCAGGTCTACACTAACATTACAGGCCAATAATAATAGTAGATCTAGCAGTGATTAGCGTGTTTGCAATGTCTTAGAATTAAATCTTGAGAACCAAAACATTGGGACTAGGGAGACGGCTCAGTGGAATAAGCTCTTCCCTGGCAAGCGCAAGGGCCCGAGTTCAATCCCTGGTTCCACCACCACCACCAACAACAACAAAAAGAACCAAAGCACTAATTGATATTTGTCAGTTCATCAGGTCTGCTGCCATAAGTGCTGTTATGCCCTGCTTGGTTTTTGTTTCATTTTTAGCAAAGTTATGCTTTCCTGGCTCCACACTTTTGTGCTTATAGTTTCTTCTGTCAGTAGTGCTCACTTTATCTCCCTGGGTACAAATCTTACTCATCTTTCATGACCCACATTCCATAGCATCTTCTCTATAAAACTCTTCCCCAACCCTCCCCATGGGGGAAATAACCTCTCATTTCTTTGAATGTTCATCACATTTATTTGCACCTCATTAGTGCTTTTCACTAGCTGTACTATAGTATTATGTGGTCACAATATCTTGCAAAGTTATGAAAATTATATCTATAAAACATGTACTTTTTAAAATGTGTACTTTGTCCAATTCTTTGGACTAAGAGAAGGGATCAGTGTCTCAGAATTAGGTATGGAAACAAAGAAATGCCATCTTTAGGTTACAAACTAGCTATGGATATTTACAGAAAGCTTAGCACTTAAGTGGAGGATATTTGAAAATTGATGGAGTGGCTTTGTGGTCTTTGATGGCACTGGCATATAGGGCTGCTCTCTTTATGCATATTGTAGATGCTGACACTGTCAACTTTCTTGATGAAAGATACATTTATAGAACTGGAAGTCTTCAAATGCATGCCCACATTCGAATGGGAAGAAAGGAATGTCCTCTTGCATTCACAGTTATAAGACTCACAGAATTCATGATAGAACAGAGGAGAGAATGTTCAGATTGTACTGACCTGACCATCACTATTAGAGATAGGGATCTCTGATTTCTCAGGCCACGTGGTGGGACACTTGGACTCCCTGCTGGAGAATGTAGTCAGCACAGGCTTCTGGGGCTGAAACTTTGGGACTCATGCCCTGCAGTGTTATATCCAGGCTTTTCAAGGGAAGCACCTAGCCTGTCACAGTGGGAGCTGTGGCACCAGGTGCTACAGAGGCAGGTCACTTCTGCCCAGAGTGACACTCTTCTTGGGGACAGTCTTTGCCCCAGGGCTCCCCTTGTCCTGCCTGGACTTCCTTGAGTCACACCGGAGTCTGAAGCATTGCTTCCTAGGCATCCTTCCGTCTCTCCTTTCATGATGTAAGACCATCATTATACTATGAAGACTTTCTGGTGTGTGCCTTTTGCACTTCTTATTTTATGTTTGTGTCCACTTCCAGGAGTGCCAGGCCTGAGTCAGATTTAGGCTGGGGTCCCTTGCCCAACCATTATGCCAAAGCTGGATCCTCATACCCACATGCAAGAATTCGTTCATTTATTTGATTTATTTTGCAATTATTTTTGAGTGCTACCTATTTTCTAATCTTTTCCCCATGTATATTAGTGCTTCAGGAATAGCTTAAACAGGTAAGATTCTTGTTTTACATAGAATTATAGTTCTAAGGGCTTTAATTAAATGATTTTTATTTTTATTTTATTTAGTATCTCAGAAGGTTATGTGACTAAATATTTCCTAATTCTTAGGAAACTGATGTCTCAGAATCCTTCTTTATGCCCTTTTGGACTTCCTTCTCTCTAGTTTTCCTGCCTTCTGTCAGGGTATTTAATAATATATGTTTATAATGAAGGAAAACTTAGCGAGGGAAGTCGATTTGGTGGTCCTCTACCTTGTGCAGTGATTGAATGTGAAAATACTTCCTCACTTGGAAAGGTGCTAGGCATGTGGGTTTGTCATCAGCATTGGACAGGAGAAACACAGAGGAAGTTCAGGGCTTTAAAAAGGAAGTCCATGGTTCTCAAGAGGAAGGACTTAAGTTCAGAGGAGTTGTTTTTTCCCTTGGGGAATTTTATTGGTGGAAAAAATTTCAAGCTCATTTCTATCTGTTTATTGGTGATGTTCAATTTGCATTTATCTAAACTAGTCTTTAAAATACAACACTATAATATTTCTCTAACTTAGGAGTTGGAAAGCTCTGGTGCATCCATGGAACAAGTCCAGCTGCTGCTTAGTTTTGGCACATAAGATGTTATTGGAACACAATATACCCCTTGGATTTGGTTTGATCGGTGATTTCCTTTGCCTACAACATTAAAGCTAACTAACTGAAATGAAGAAGATTTGGCCTGCAAGTCTAATATGATGATTATTTGATGTTTTACCAAAATAACATCTTGTTGACTTCTGGTTTAAATATTTTCATTCTGCTGACCTAGCTAATCAGAAAAAAATATGTAAGTTTATCAAAATAAAACATTCCAAACATAACCATACATTATATATTTGATACTTCCTTATTTCTAATGAAACTGATATACCTAATTTGTTTTATTCTCTTGAGTGTTTTAAACATGCTCCTTAGATGTGATGAGAACGATTACAAAATAGTGTAGAGAGCACAAAACTCCCCAAAGAGCAGTTACACTGACGCTGTTCCAAACAGTCCTAATACGATAGATTTGCATTTGTTTCTGCATGATCTCTATTTATATCCTTTCCTCTTAATTTTCATTTTATACCTTTCTCAAGATTGCCTTCGTGCTTGCTGTCATTAAGATGATACTATTTCTAGGGGCATAATAACTTTCTAAATTTCAGAATCAGCTGTGGAAAAAAAACGAAATCTAGCTGGAGACACAAATGACAAATTGACTCCCGTGAAGGAGGCAACAAAGGGTTGTTCGACACAGTTAGGCTCGAGGGAACCCTAAACCTGTGAGCATTCGGATGAGCCTTTGGTGATTAAGGCTCAGACTTGCTGGTTAATAGTGAGAACTTAACCATGTTTGACTCCTCCCATTTTCTGGCATCTGGAGTTCTCGCTGGCCCCCATTAGATGTTGTTCCGGCATTGTGATAAATTGTTTTAGTTTTAGCATTACTGAAATCCAACTAGTAGTCATCCAGAGGTTTTTCTGCACAGAAAATGAAGGATCAAGTTTACTCAGTTAATTCTACTTTTTTGGATTTTCATTTTATTTTTTATCTTTTTATTCATTTTAATGAGAAAAAAGATAAAATAGCAATGAAACCATTTCAAAATAGGTGAGTAGGACAGTTACAATAATTAATACATTGTATTTGTCTTCATATTAGTTATTCAAAGGACAAGATGCAGACATGATATCTTGTCTAAACAATATTAGTACAAACCTTTCTTAATGAACTAAGAGAAAGTAGCTGTATATCTATCCTATCATACATACATATATATATATAATTATTCAATGTATAATACACTGTCAGCTCTTTGTTCTAACTTGTTTTTGTATTTTGCCTCTGGGACTGATAGATCAACTGATAAATTTTTTCCTATATGGCTATTATCTGTGACTATTGGTGTTAAACAGTCCCTGTTGGTACTGGAGTTACCTTTTCTGAATCTCTTTGCTTATTCATGGCTTCCTATCCATACCCTTTTCTGTACACACAAATGGAAAGAAGCATACAGCTATGCTTTGAAGCACACATATGCTTACAAAAATAAGGAAAACAGCCACAGCCACATTTCACTATGTATTAAAGCAACACTATCATATTACAATTACTTTTGCATACTTTTTTTTTTTTTTTTGCAGAACTGGGGGATTGAACTCAGGCCCTTGCATTTGCCAAGGAAGCGTTTATTTCACTGAGCCATCTCCCCGGCCCCGACACTTTTTAATCAACATCTCTCTTTTCAGTGTCATAAGGAATTCTGCCTCTCACAAATTCAACTATTCTAATGAATTGTGTATAATCACTGTTGTATTTTTATTTGCTTTGAATATCTGAATTATCACAGTATAGTGAGTAGCAGATCTTTTAGTTGGAACTACAGTCTTTTAAACCCCCCCCCCCGCCATTCTAGAAAGAATTCTGAACTTCACTACAGGGCCCACCACTGCCCTCCCATTCTTCCTGCTCTAAAACAGCAAGGCAGGTACCTTCCAAGTGTGTGCCTTTCAGTGTGCTTTGAGGACATCACCTGTGCCTCACAGTGGCAAGGCACGCATACAAGTACCACCAGGGCTGGTGCTGCTGCAGGTCAAATGCTCTTAGTAGCAGGCCTGGGAGAGACTTTTCTTTAGACTGTGTGTTTATATAAGGTACATTATTTTTCCAAATGAAAATGTTCTAGTGATATATTTTCATGCTTCATTGACAACATGGATCAAATTATCACACACATGGGTTTGCAAACCCGAGCTTGTTTCTGTCCCATCCTGATACTCTCCAAGATGCGAGATGGTAGAACCTGCGGGCTTGGCCTACCAGCAGCCCTTTCTCTTTCTTTGTTGTTAGCCTTGCCGTGTGTCCTTGGGGGCTTCTCTGTTCTCCTTTCATGCTGTTCTGCTGGGGTGTTCATCTGCATTACCCTGCTGATCTCAGGTACATGTCTGAGGTCAGCCCACACTATCGTCTCAGCATTTAACTCTCCAGTGAGTGGACCCTGGCTTTCAGCAGGAAGGCCTTTCCAAAGGATGTCCGCTGAGGAGAGTGTCTCAGAATATCTGTTTCCTAATTTTATGGAGCATGTCTGATCCTATCCTTCCTGAGCTGTGATTGTTCACATTTTCTTTGGGTTTTATAATTTATTTTGTTATTGTTCCTGATCTTGTTACTGTTATGACTTTCCTTATCATTTCTGTGGGTGGGTATGTGGGTTGCCAGTAGCTTTAATACCGTAACCATGGCAGGTGAGTCTGAAAGTTATTTGCAGGATGACATGATCTTCATTTAAAGATTTTAGTAAGTGACAAGGGGTGTGGGAAAATCGTGGGTCTTTTTTTTATTCAAAACACAGGTTGTCTTTTTATTTTGTGAAGCACATCTTGTTTTTGTATTTGTTTGGTGTATTTATATGTACAGTCACTCTCAGAAGTATTTTTGTGTGAAAATGGCAGATTGTCCATGTTTGTCATTTTTCTGAAAGAGAGAGCATTAGACCATCTTTGAAGGAAAGGTCTTCCCCGCCCTCAGGGTTATCTGAGGTCACAGACCTTGTGATTATGTGATTTCCCAGCTCCTGTTTTCATAAGAGAGAAGGCCAAAGGTGCAGCTGGGTCATTTCCTTCATTGCTCTGTGATTCCGATTTGCTCACTGACAAGGGCCTTAGGTCATCAAATGCTTGAACTCATTTGTGTACAGCTAATATGACACCCACTTTGCTAGTGAGGATCTGGTGCTGTGAAGTGATGTATTCCTTCCCAGTGTTCAGTAAATAATAATGACTAAGTGTGAATTTTGCTGGGCTAATATTCTACCCATAAATGACAGCAGTGAGATTAACACTGGTTGCTGTATTGCTAAGCTTTCTCATCACTGGGGAAAACAATACTTGACCTATATTATTTGGCTTATAGTTTCAGAAGGTTTAGTCCCTGTTATCTGGCCCTGCAGCAGGAACACCGTGGCTGAAAGGCCTGGGAACCAGAGCTGCTCACTGTGAGGCATTGAGGAAGCAGAGTAAAGTGGAAAGCACGGGTAAGTGTTTCACCCTCTGAAGTCACGACCCTGGGGAGCCGCCCTCCTGCACCACACCCCACCTCCCAGCTGCACACCTGGCTAGCTACTAGGAATAAATAGCTCCCTTGTGGTCCAGTCACCTCTCTAGGAGTCTCTTAATCCTG
This sequence comes from Ctenomys sociabilis, assembly GCA_004027165.1. Classification (NCBI taxonomy): domain Eukaryota; kingdom Metazoa; phylum Chordata; class Mammalia; order Rodentia; family Ctenomyidae; genus Ctenomys; species Ctenomys sociabilis. The sequence continues at coordinate 10,356 of PVKA01036781.1, forward strand.
CCAAGTTGACAATTAAGACTTGCTGTCAGGGTGTCCTGTTTGCAGCACACCGTAGCTCAAGTTCTGATATCAAACAGCCTGACTTAATCTCTAGATCACGTATAGGACGTGCTTCCTAGGCATAGCTACAGTGGTTGTTTCCATTTATGGAGCAAAACTTGCCAAGTGCTTTGAAAGAAATATGTTCTGTTCTCACCAAAGTCTTGGGTAGCTTTGGTTATTACTATTTATAAACAGGGAAATGGAATTTGAAAGCCAGAGATTTAATAAAGCTTTCCTACCACACATTTTGATAATTTATGCAAATGAATGATAATATCCCAGTCCCATATATTTATACAGAATTTTCAAATAATACCTGAAACTCTCTAGCATCTGGGTATTTGCTGATAGCTCAGAAATAAGTAGAATATATATGAATTGTATTCTTAAAGTAACTCATTTACTTTTTCTGCTGCATGCAACTTCCAATTTCACTATTGTGGCTTCTCCCACATGTTTTATCCCAAAATGTTGTCTCCCAAATATTTTTCTTTTTGATATTTGAGTTCTACAGTAGAGATAATACAAAGCAAAGGAAATTATAAGAGTCAGGTGCACACATCTATGACAGATTGAATTTAATCTTCTTGTACTTCATGATAGTCATAAAGTATTGCAGTTGAAGGACCATTTTCAATACTGTTTTCTTGAACCCTCTCAGTTTACTTAAAGCCTTATGCCTCACAGCTTGTAAGCAGTAGTGTCAGTCCTAAAACATGACTTACTTTTCTCGACTAGAATTCTTTTCATCATTAAATAGTGGCCAACCTTACTAAAGGCCAGGGGAAGAAACCTCTAAAACTTATATCCTATTGATTACTACCAGAACATGATTTAAACAAGCACTTGGTTATTTATGTAGGTGAGTTGACCTACACAAGCTTTTTTCAGCAGAGGACTCTGCCTGGAAGGCCAGATAAGAGCCTCGATAAATAATTCAATAAAAGCAAGACCTACACTTAGCCTTTGTCTCACTCATTTTCAAATTCCAAGCTCTCTCTTGTTGTTGTTTTTTTTTTTTTTTTTTTTTTTTTTTTTTTTTTTTTTTTTTTTGTATTTTTGAGACAGGGTCTCACTGTGCAGTTCAGGCTGGCCTTAAGCTCACTTTGTAGCTCAGGCTGGTCTCGAACTCACAACAATCCTCCTGCCTCAGCCTCCCTAGTGCTGGGATTACAGGCCTGCGCCACCACGCCCGGCTTCTCTCTTGTTGTTTTATTGTGTCCAGAATCCAATATCTTATTAAAGCCACCATGTGAAACAACACCTTTATTACTCTGTCTTTGGATTTCCTTTTACTGATCAGTCAAGTCTTGTCAAAAATACTATTTGAGCACGACTATTTACCATCTTTTCTCTTGATGTTACCACAGTTCGGTAAATTATTATCTCCTTGCCCCAGTGAATGGGTCGCCTGCAACTATGTTTTAGCTGTACCTAAAAGAAAATATCCTATGTGATCTGTACATCTTTAGGCCTCTTAGAGTTATAGACTTTGGGGGTAGTTTGTGGTTTTGGAGGGGCAGAATAGGGCTGGGCAAAGTGCAATGGTTGCTTCGGTGCCAGGCTAATGTTATGGACTGCACAGATCCAAAGGGGATGGATTAAATCATGAAGCAGAAAATGGAGCTGGCTTTGGACTGCAGGCATGATAGGTCAGCATGCATAGTACCTTGGAGACTAGGTGAAGGTGTTGAAAAGCTATGGCAGTTCAGTAGTATATGAGGTGAAAAGAGCAAGAGAAAGCTGGAGAAGTATGATGGTTGCTTTCTCAGCATTCCCATGTTTGAAGTAGGTCGTGTTTGCTGACTCGTCTAAAGGCTACACACTTACTTATATGGTGTCAGGCCTTCCCAGGCTGTGAGTTGACTCCAAGTTAAGATGAGCCAATATTGACATTTAGGAATGAAGGCCTCAAATCCAGAGCATCGGCTCTAGGAGATTAATAATGCTCTTTGGCCATACCTTGTTCTTGTTTAGAGATCACACTGGTCATTGGTGTGTCCAGATAGATTGGGTCATTCCACTGTGGTTTGTACTAGGGCAGAATAAATGAAATGACAAGTAACAAAGTTAGAGGTAGTTAAATTTAGTGAGATTTATAAAAAGATAAAATGCAAGACAAGCACTTTATATGACAAAAAATCTTATTAGAAAGTATGGCCACCAGAAATGAAAATGAGGGCTGGGAGATAGCTCAGTGGTCTCGGCACTGGCCTCACAAGTACAAGGACTCAAGTTCAGTGCCTGGTATTGCATGCCATGTCAGCCCCAGAATCTCTGATACAGCATACTGGCACTGAAACTTGACTGGTGGTACAAGCCTGTAATTCCAGTGCTCGGGAGGCTGACACAGGATAATCCCTGTGAATCGAAACTGGGTAGTGAGATCCTGTATCAAATAAATAAATGAATTAAAAAAAAATTGAAAGTGAAGGTCTAATGGATCTCCAGGTTGCTGGTTTTTGCTAAACCACTGAGGATTTCTATTTACCCAGCGTACCAGTTCCTTGTGTAGGAGACCGGGTCTAGGGGGCAAGTGTAAACAGGGATTGCCTATCAAATGGCACACTAAGCCTGGGAGTGGGCCTTTCAGAGCCAAGATGAAACTATTTCCTTGAAAATGTTCTCACTCTAAACTCACAGGGATCCTGATTCCTAAATTGGTTTCAATTAGATCTATTTTTCCCTTCTAAGAAAACAACATCCACCCATAATCTCTCCTAACTCCTGGAAGATCTGTGATGCTGCAGAGTTCCACATCTTCCCAGTGGCTGCCATTACACACATCAAGTTTCAGAATGGACGACAAGGTACGATTCTGGAGGTAAAAGGCTACCACTTATGGTCCCCATTTCGCTCTCATGTGTCACAGCCTTTTATTGCTGGGACTTATTTAGAGACACAGTTGCTGGCTAACAAAACCATCTGTTAGTTAACAACAGCAAAATATGAGGCTGTTTCAAAATGGCATGGGGACATTTCAAGTTAAGGGGGACGGGTGCCAACTCTTTTTTTTTTTTCCCCTTTCAGTCTTTCCTTGTTAAAGAAGAATGCATTTGTTATCAAAGCCAGTTTGGCTAATGTGCTTTCACCTCATACATATCTAGAAATCAAAGCTGCCTGGAGAGTTATTTGAGGCTATGTTCTCTCTCCCTCTGAGCCCATCTTGCTCCAGCCATGCTAATGACTGGAATTTCATGTGTACATCAAGAAAACAATATAACCTTTATGAGTTCCACCAACATGTCCTACTCAGAACATGCTAGATGTTGGGAAAGCAAAAATGGTCTCACTGGACAGATTTGATGAAAAAAAAAGCCAGCTCTGTTCTGCTTCACACTACTCCATTAGTTTTCCCAGCTTGGGGAGATGAAGAGTCTCTGCATTTTTCCTTCACCAGATAGTTTCCCAAATCAGCTAACTATAACTCCATTTATTGTCATGCTAAAATGTTCTATTTAGCTGTGTTTAACTGGATATCATGATTCCATGGGCTGACCTTTCGCTCCTGGGAAGTCGTTTTAAATTCAATCCCCCGCAAAGGAAAATCCTTCCAATTCGTTGGCTGTGAAAGGTCACAAGTGAGATGTGTTTTGATGGTATCTACCTATGGTTTAATTCTCAGTAAACTTGAGCACTAACTGGGCCTCAATTGTCCTTTGTCTTGGGAATCTGAGTTCTAAGAAGCCTGGGAGAGTGGGTGACACGGGGCTGGGTTGCTGGCTTGGGTCGAGGTTACACAAAAGTACCAGCTGAAAGGTGTGGTATATAGTGCTGAGTTAGGTCAATGCTGCCTCCTTTTTGAAAGATGGGGAATTCAGACTAAAATATATCATTTCTCTCCTTGTTTCATTTGATCTCTTTAAGAGGGACATTTCCCACTTTCTGGGAGGCAAAGAGGGCTGAGGTGAGGTTAGGGAAGGAACTAGAAGTGTGTGAACCAGTCAAGAGGAAATTGGAGTATCCTGTACATTTAGCCATTTCAACGGTCCAGACCATAAACTCAGTGTTTCCAGTTTGAATATTTCCCTTTCAAGACTTCTTTCCCTTCTCAATTCAGTAGCATTTCAGTCTGTCTTAGGTTCCTCACCATCATCATGTGAACTGTTTTAACTGAAATAAAATACTTTCACTAAATCTTAAAGGACCACCTTCTTTAAAAAAAAAATTGTGTTTTGTTAGGCAGTGTTTAGAATTCTGTCAGGGATTTTTGAAGAGTTCAGTGGGTAGGGTATTGGGTGGAAGGTTCTGGAGTTTCGTGATCTTTCTTTTTTCTTTTGCTCTATTTCAAATATTTAGTGACTCTAGGATATAACCTTTCAACCAACAAGTAGGATCCTGTCTAGTTTAAAAGTGAAGAGAGCAATGGGTCCACTACACTACTCCTTTTCTCTATCTCATACAAACTATATTCTAGCCCAGTGAATGTTCAGTGTTTCCTGAAAACAACTTGCAATTGTATGCTTCTTTGTCTACACTTACATTTCTTTCTCTTCTGGAGGCATCTTAATCTTCTTATGAAAGTCCTGTTTATACATAGAGGCTAAAATTTTGCTTTTTTTGTTTCCTGGAAAGTGCTAGAAGTCTTCCCCCTCCTGCCTGTGGAGAAGGTGAAAGTAGCTTTTAGAATGCTTTGCTTCTGTGTCTGCTAGTGTTTATTCTCTCAGGACCATGTTCCCATCGCTCACTCAGCCTCACTCCCAGAAGGCAGAGCTGTGCCCTCCTCATCTCTCCCAGAGTTTAGCTCTGAGATTTTCCCAAGAAGGGAAGCTTTTCACCTTCCTTCCACAGATACATAAGAGTTGAACTTCTGGTGTTCATCTTTTTAGTACTAGGGAAGAAATGAGAATGAAGGGGCATCCCTCATGTCAAATCAATCCTGAGAGTTCTCAGTAGCAACACGAATAAGCAGAAAGGGAAGTATTCGCTACCTCAAGGCAGAAAGGGAGGTTCTCTGGAAATGCAGAGAATTTGCCTCCCCTCTCCCTTCTTTGTGCTATGAGTTTTTCTTAGAAATGCAGGTTCACAGGAGAAATCCTAGATGTTAGCATAGTCTTCAGGTGGGGAAGGGCACTGAAAGGTGACGTAGAAGCTTACATGGCTTCATTTCTTTGGGTTCTCATTTTCCTCTCTCCCTGCATCTTTTGTTTGTGGATTGCAGGCTGGTCCTGGCCCTGGTACCTTCTGGAGATGGCAAAATGACATAATATTTAGACCCCTGAGTTAAGTCACATTTCACTCAAATAGGAGTTGGTGATCAAGGCCCAGTTGTCACCAAAGCCACCGGTCTCATCTCATTTAGCTTTACCTTTGAGGGATGGTTTTTAGTGCCCTGGGGTGCTCCTGGGTGTCTGTCTGTCTCTAATCATGGAACCCTCTGTTCTGACTCAAAGCTAAGTCTCTTTGGACTTAGTGTAACCCATTGTATGTGTCATGATTGTTGATTGCAAGAACCCAGTAAAACTGGCTTAAATAGAAAAGCCCCTCAATCTTTCAGTGAGTCAGAGACTCTGGATTGAGGGTTACACTACCATAAAGGTAAGCAGCCAGGCCATGGATGACTTTGCTGCGAGAATATAATTCACCATACCTATCTCATGCCATGACTCCAGAGTAAGAAACACCCTTTTACTTCTATTTTCTAAGAGCTTTAAACTTTTAATTTAAATTAAAACTTTTGAAAGATAAAATCAATAAAAACACTTGAAGACATGGATGTGGGAAAGGATTTTCCAAACAGAACCTCAATTGCAAAAGAAATAGGAGCAAGAATTCACAAATGGGATTGTATCAGTCATAAGCACATATGTCAACCAGTAGAGTGAAAAGACAACCTACTGAATGGGAAAAAATTAAAACATTTTTTCCAGTTATAATCCAGACAAAGGATTAATATCTAGAATCTACAAATATTTCAAAAAGATTAAATAACCTTAAATGAAAGACCCTGTCAAGAAATGGGTAAGAAAAATAAACAAACACTTCATAGAGGAAGAAATTCAAATGATCAACAGCTACATCAAAAAATGCTCTACATGTCTGTCCATGAGAGGAATACAAAGTAAGATAATACTAAGGTTCTATATTACTCCAGGAAGAATGGAAACCATTAGAAAATAAAATAATAACAAATTCTGGCATGGCTCTGGTGAAAGGAACCATCCTGCATAAATGGTAGGCATGGAAACTGGTACAACCATTCCCTTTTTTTTTGTGGAACCAGGGATTGAACTCAGGCCCTTGCACTTTCCAGGGAAGGACCCATTCCACTGAGCCATCTCCCCTGCCCCAAACTGGTACCACCATTGTGGAAATCAATGTGGAGGTTTCTCAAGGAATTAAAACTAGAAATTCCAGATGACCCAGATATTTCTCTGTTAGGCATCTTTCCCAAGGAGCTAAAGTCATCATGCTATCGTGATGTAGGCCTCCCAATACTCATAGCAGCACAATTCATAATTGCTGACTCCTAGAAGCAGCCCTATGCCCACATAGATGAGCAAAATGGGGGCTCTGCATATTGGAATGCTACTTTGGCACAAAGAAGGGTACATTTGAGGCATCCGTAGGAAAATACATGCACCTGGAATAAAATAATACTGAATGAAATAAATCAGACTCATCAGCTTGAACACTGTATGATATTTCTCACTTGAGTGAGGCAAAGCACAGACAAGGAAAATGATAAAGGATGGATAGACAGAGATAAGGGTACACATCTTGTCCAATAGGGAAGTTTTCCAAGGAAAGAAGGATGAGGGGTGAGGAAGAAGGGGGAATGCAAGGAACAAAGATGAGCCATGATTTCAGTTCTTTTGGAAAAATACCTAGGAGGGGAACAGCTGGCTTGAATGGAGCTGTAACCGTAGCTTTTTGAGGATTTCCATACTGTGAGAGGGAAAGGAACTGTTGAATGGGAAGGAAAAACTGGGATGAAGGAAAGGAAAAATGAAAGAAGGCATACTTAGCCGTATATGCAGAATAGTTTGGATAACTGTATTGTTGATTTCTGCCCATCTTTTATTTATTTATTTATTTATTTATTTATTTATTTAGTTTTTTTCAGACAGGGTTACACTATGAAGTTCAGGCTGGCCATAAGCTCACTTTGTAGCTCAGGCTGGTCTCGAACTCACAACAATCCTCCTGCCTCAGCCTCCCGAGTGCTGGGATTATAGGCCTGTGCTACCACGCCTGGCTCTGCTGGTCTTTAATTTATTTATATTTTTTAATTTATTTTTTATTTTATTGAAGTACAAATATCAATCAGACGGTTTCAAGACACCTTGACAAGACAGATTCGATAAATTAATACATTGCAAACTGTTTTCATACTGTTTTGTAATCATACAAGGTGCATACATGATATTATACTTGAAGACATTATTATAGCAGATGTCTCTTATCAGTAAATTGAGTGTAGCTATTTACATCTTATTTTTTACACCTGAATTATATAAAAAATTCAATAATTATTTTCCTAGTGGATGACCACAGTACTAGAAGCCGACATAATATCCTGTCCAACCACCATTAGTGCAAATCTTGCCTCTCATAGGATTATGTACAAGCACAGCGTTATCTATCCCAACTGTACTGTGTATACACACACATCATGATTTTTTCTTTCTATACCCCTCCCTTTGTCTACACCTGTCAAAGGTGGGTACTCCATTGTCATTCAACTAACTTAGGTGCTTGAACTCGACAACACAATCCAACACAATCCAGCATTCCACAACAATAGTGAGTTATTCAAAGAAGTTGTCGACCATAGCCATTTACAGCTCAACTTAATATTATGGCCCCGTGACGTATACTTCATTTCTCTACTTTTCTGCTGGATGGTTTAGACCTAGATAGAGAAAGACTTATATACCAACACATGTACTTTATGTTTCTTATGTGGTCAGTGAGGTCCCCTCAGGGTTTATCTTGTAGTCCTGTACATTATTCTGTAGATCCTTTGTCTGTGTCATCCATGTGGATGAGTCATGGCCAATGCTTGACCAGTTTGCTCTCTGTGAGAGCCTGAGAGAAAGTTTTCTCTCCATGTGACTCTCCCCAGGCACACTATAGAACTTCAGTCTCTTTCCTCTGTGGCTCCCTAATCTCCTTGTTCAGAAAATTTGGAGCTCACCTGAGTTTCATGATGTTGCAGTACAGGTTCTCCTATGTCCTGAGTCTTCGCTGACCTTGAAAGGCTAGGGCCAAAATGTTGGCTGGCCTTATGGCTCCTCTATTTCTCCAACTCTGACTTGTGAACTTAGGTTGTTAACCATCCGGAAGAAAAGCTGATTAGTATCCTGCAGCATACGCCATTCACTTTGCCTTATCTGACTCAATTGATTTTAGTTGTGGTACATTTCCTTTTGTATTTCTGCTTTTCGCTTGTTATACTATGGAGACTATATGATATTTACACATGTGTGTCTGGTTTATTTCACTTATGAGTATATGTTCAAGTGGCATCCACTTCAGTATAAATGCTTCGAACTTCTCATTCTTAATAGCTGAGTAATACTCCATTGTATAGAAATACCACATCTTTTTCAACCATTCCTCATGTGATGGACATCTTGGTTGTTTCCAAGATTTTTCTATCACACATTGCACTGCTATAAACATAGGTACACATATATCACTATGATACAATGTTTTCAGATCCTTTGGGAAAATTCCCAGTAGGGGGATAGCCAGCTTGAATGGGATTTCTAGTCCTACTATTTTGAGGAGTCTTCACATTGAACTCCACAATGGTTGTACCAGTCTACATTCCCACCAGCAGTGGAGGAGTGTTCCGTTTTCTCCATAAGCTCTCCAACATCTGTTGTTGGTTGATTTTCTTATGATAGCCATTCTTTCTGGAGTGAGATGGTATCTCAGTGTTGTTTTTATTTGCATTTCATGAATGGCTAGCAATGTGGAGCATTTTTCATATATTTATTTGCTTCTTTAATTTCGTCCTCTGAGAAGTGTGTATTCATCTCAGATGCCCATTTCTGAACTGGGCCTTTAAATTTGAGGGTCCTGTTATATCTTAGTTCTTTATATATTCTAGACAGTAGTCCTCTGTCTGATTGCTTATTAGTTAGGATTTTTTCAAAGTTTGTGGGTTGTCTTTTCACTCTGTTGACAATTTCTTTTGACATGCAGAAGCTCCTTAAGAAGTGCTGATCCCAGTTGTTGATTCTTTCAAGTACTTCCTATGCGAATATATGTTTGTTCATGAACTGTTTACCCTATGTCTTCAAGAGTTCCTCCTACTTTCTCTTCCAGGAGATTGAGTGTTTCTGTTTTAATGTTTAGATCTATAATCCATTTTGACTTCAACTTAGTGCATGGTGATAGAGCTGGGTCAAGTTTTAGTTTTTGGTATGTAGAAAGCCATGTTTTCCAGCATCATTTGTTCAAGAGGCTATCTTTCTTCCAGTGAGCTTGTTTGGCCTCTTTGTCAAAGACCAGATGGCTGAGTGTTATCATAGATGCCTCTGTGTCTTCCGATCTATTCCATTGATCCTCAGGTCTATTTCATTGTCAATACCATGTTGATTTTATGACAGCGACTTTGTAGTATAATATCAAGTCAGCAATTGTGAGGCCTCCAGCCTTGTCTCTATTGGCCATGATTGCCTTTGCTATTCTAGGTCGTTTGTGCTTCCAAATAAATTTTAGGATTGATTTCTCTATGTCTGGAAGGTATGTTGGTGGCAGTTTCATAGGGATTGCATTAAATCTGTACAGCAATTTTGGGAGTATGGCCATCTTCATGATGTTGGTTCTTCCTATCCAGGAGCATGGAATATCTTTCCATTTTCTGAAATCCTCTCTAATCTCTTTTCTTAGGGTGTTGTAATTTTCTGTGAAAAGATCTTTGACTTCCTTGGTTAAGTGAATCCCAAGACATTTCATTTTCCGTGGTTCTATTGTAAAAGGTATTGTTTCTATTGTTTGCCTTTCAGTGTGCTTGTTATCTGTGTAGAGGAATGCTATTGACTTTTGAGTACTGATTTTGTATCCTGCTATGCTACTGAATTTCCATATCAGTTTTAGTAGTTTTTTGGTGGAATTTTTGGGGTCTTCCAAGTACAGTATCATGTCATCTGCAAATAGTGATAATTTAACTTCTTCTTTACCTATTCTTATTCCCTTTATTTCTCCCTCTTTTCTAATGGCTGTTGCTAAGGATTCCAAGACTATATTGAATAGGAGGAGTGATAGAGGACATCCTTGTCTTGTACCTGATTTAGGAGTAAAAGATTTCAGTTTAGCCGGGCGTGGTGGCGCATGCCTGTAATCCCAGCACTCGGGAGGCTGAGGCAGGAGGATTGTTGTGAGTTCAAGACCAGCCTTAGCTACAAAGTGAGCCTAAGGCCAGCCTGAACTGCATAGTGAGACCCTGTCTCAAAAAGACAAAAAAAAAAAAAAAAAAAAAAAAAGATTTCAGTTTTTCCCCATTTAGGATTATATGAGCTTTTGGGTTGTCATAGATGGCTTTTATCAAGTTAATGTAGATTTCATCTATTCCAATATTCTGTAGGACCTTGAACATGAATGAGTGTTGGACTTTGTCAAAGGCTTTCTCTGCATCAGTTGAGATGATCATGTGGTTTTTAGATTTCAGCCTATTAATATAGTGTATTACATTTATAGATTTTCAAATATTGATCCATCCTTGCATCCCTGGGATGAATCCTACCTGGTCATGGTGTATGACCTTCTTGATGATTAGCTGTATTCTATTTGCCAGGATTTTGTTGAGTATTTTTGCGTCTATGTTCATGAGGGAGATTGGCCTGTAGTTCTCCTTTTTGGTTGTGTCTTTCCCTGGTTTTGGAATCAGTATTATACTTGCCTCCAGAAATGATTTTGGTAGTTGCCTTGTTTTTTTTTTTTTTTTTTTTTTTTTTTTTTTTTTTTTTTTTTTTTTTTTTTTTTTTTTTTTTTTTTTTTTTTTTTTTTTTTTTGTTTTTTTTTTTTTTTTTTTTTTTTTTTTTTTTTTTTTTTTTTTTTTTTTTTTTTTTTTTTTTTTTTTTTTTTTTTTTTTTTTTTTTTTTTTTTTTTTTTTTTTTTTTTTTTTTTTTTTTTTTTTTTTTTTTTTTTTTTTTTTTTTTTTTTTTTTT
>PVKA01036782.1:0-21518 GCA_004027165.1 Ctenomys sociabilis
TTTTACTCTGATTTTTTTCCTCTCTTGAATTTCTTATAACTTCTTAGTTATTGTTTTTTTTAACAAAACTTATACGTTTATATGTGGTAATCTTAAAAACTAATTTGTACATAGCATCATGTAATACAGCAACCACTGCTGGATTCCTATTACTTTGTTTAGTGAAATCTTATATCATGTATAATGCTGTTTTCTTCTATCAGTATTTTGTATTCTTTAAAAATAATAATAAAAAGTACAAACAAAAAATATTTAAAAAATTAGAAACAATACAAAGTTTTACTAAATAATGTAATGGGAATTCAACAACAGACCGTATTTTTGGGGTCCTGGAGGATAGGCTCGGGTTTCAGCAGCCCAAGCAAATTTCGGCTGAAGTTTTGCTGCCCCCTGGTGTTGGAAGAAAAGCAGTGGCTCTGTAGCGGCTGGCTGACCACTAAAGGACAGTATCACTCTGACTCCAACGCCTCCTGGTTCCCAGTTGGCACAAGTGTCCTGAGGAAGTTGATGACACTGATGGTAAATGCAGCCCTAAGAGGCAGTGCACTTTCTACAACAAAAGTAAAATAAAAGCTTGGCATGGGGGCGCATGTCTGTCATCCCAGCACTTGGGAGGTGGAGGCAGGAGGATGCTCGTGAGTTCAAGATCACCCTGGACTACAAAGTGAGTTCAAAGTTCTGAGCTGCATAGTAAGAACCTGTCTCGAAAAGGCTAAAAATAAAAGTAAAATTCCTTTTGGATTAATATGATCACTGATATCTGCTGAGAAATGTGGGAAAAAAATTAGGACAAATTTTTGTAACATGCAAGCAAAAACCAATGGCCAGTGATATGGCTACGACTAGTCATTGTAAATCACAGGCGATACAAAGGAAGATTGTAACAAAGCAAAAACTAATCCAAAAGGACAGAAAAGTGGATTTTTCATGTTTTTACATTATAACAATTCAGCAAGTATTTATTGAGGACCTGCTATTGTACGGTGCTATTCTGAGCCAATTCCAATTTTTAAGAAAACAAAAATATTTGTCTTTCTCAATCACACATTTAATGATAGAACATGTTTCAGAGAATGTTTAGAAAATATAAAACCTTATAAGAAAGAAAAATAAAACATTTTATTACACAGCCACCAAAGGACATTGTTAACATTTTGATGAATTTTAAAATTCACTTTCTGCTATGTCTGTGCCCAAACATCTATTTAGTTTACAAATGTGGTACTTTTTGTAAGCTTATTTTATATCTTAGATGATTTATGAGAGAACACGAAATTGTCAGATTCTTTTAAAAACTGGGAAGGAGCCTTACAGAGATTGTTAGCAATGGTTTTGTTATTTATTTCATTTTTTAACTTTTTTTTTTGGTATTGGGGATTGAACTCAGGATCTTGCATTTTCCAGCAGGTGCTTATGCTGCTGAGCTATCTCCCCAGCTCCCAATGGTTTTATAGTTATTTAAAGTTCAAAATCCAACAATTTGGGGACAACACTATGCAATATAACAAATACTGTACAATTCATATTATTTTGTTTAGTGAAATTCTGTATCATTTGTAATTTTTGTTTTAATGCTACTTTTATTCTTTTAAAAATAAAATAAAGTTCAAAATAAACAAGACTTGGGAATAGTCATGTCACCTAATGACAGGATAATGTAGGAAGATCTGCTGACTGTGCAAAAGTAGAAATATACAAACTAGATTATAAACTCTATATATTTAGGATGTGTGTGTGTGCGCGCATGTGTGGCAGAAGTGAACATGAGCTACATGAGGCTGCCGCTGGCATAACAATGCATACTGCTCATTAGCAGCTGGACCACAGGCCAAGTGTATTACATGCTGACAGAAAACTTACCCACATCTTGTCCATGTCCTGAAACTTTGCAGGAGACCAACATCAACACATTCCCACTGGTTTGGACCACAGGTGGCACATGCACGACAAGCCTACTGGGCAATTTGTACCACTCATGCTACAGTCTAATCAGGGTTTTTTGGTTTGGTTTTGGTTTTCCCTTTGTTTTGGGGTTTTGATTTTGGTTTTTTGCTTTTTTGAAAGAGTCTCACTATGTAGTTCAGGTTGGCCTTGAACTCACTTTGTAGCCCAGGCTGGTCTTGAACATGCAATCTTCCTCCTGCATCTCAGCCTCCTAAGTGCTGAGATTACAAACACATGGTACCACACCTGGCTAAGTTTTTAAAATGAGCTTTACCTACATTTTAACTCATTCAACCCTAGAAAAATTCTAAGGTAAGCATTACTCAAACATGACTATACCTTCCACACAGAAGAAACATGTGAGTGTCCCTAAATGCTTAAAGACTATGAGAGGGGTAAGACTGTCAAGACATGTAGTCTGCCGCAAATAAAGCAACAAAGTCCTCTTCTCATGTCTTCCCTGGGGAAGACACACTGAAATACACTATGGCCAGACACAAGAAAATCCAGCCTCAGAAACACTGGAGGAAAGACATGTAGTGGGCACAAAATGCATAGTTCTCAGAGGTAGGTACTTGACTATGTACCTGAGTGAAAGCAGGAGGGGACTAAGACAGACACCAAGGACACAGAGGTGGCTCATGAGAGCAGTGAGGCAGACAAGTCAAGCAGTGTCTGGGCCACACGAGGCAGATAGGGTCTAAGGCACTGGGCACAATGGAAATGGAAGGAGGTCCAAAGGAAGACCCATGAAACAGAGTCAAAGAGACATAGAAGAACTAAAAATCTCAATTATGAGTCTACAAAACTCCTTCAGTGAAGTGAAGATAGAGTCGGATCTTGAGGACGCTGGTGCAGCTAGTGAAAAGGTGAGAAAAGACCTCTTAAAAACAATGAGAATGCAGGAAAAAATTATCCATCAGCAGCAAGATAATGCCAGGACGAACAATGTGAGATTAATTGGCATCAATGAGAATGAAGGAGTCAATACAAATGACATAAAAAGAATTTGGGGAGAAGTAATCACAGAAAACTTCCCAAATATGAGAAAACAATCCAATATTCAGGTAACCAAAGCATACAGAACACCAAATATCTTTAACCCAAGTAAAAACACAGCAAGACATATAATAGTCAAGATCCCAGAAATTCAATGCAAGAATAATATACTGAAAGCTGCTAGAGAGAAGAAGCAGATCACATTCAAAGGAAAACCCAAAGAATTACAGCCAGCTTCTCTACACAAACCATGAACGCAAGGAGAGCATACAGCAGAGTTCTTCAAGTTCTGTATGAAAACAAATTCCAGCCCAGAATATTATACCCTGCAAAACTCTTTCAAGTTTTATGGAGAAGTGAAATACTTCCATGACAAAGAACAACTAAAGAATTTCGTGATGACAAAGCCATCCCTGCACAGGCTACTGAAAGATGTTCTAGAGAGGGACCACAATGACCAGAACTCCAAGAATGAGAATGGAAGGAACCCACTAAACAGGATAGACAATTAAACACAGGATACAAAGGAGTAAACAACAGCAGGTAAATATGACAATCATAAGTCAACACATTTCAGTTACAACCATCAATGTAAATGGACTCAATTCACTGATCAAGAGAAATAGACTGACATAGTGGATTAGGAAACAAAATCCAACGATATGCTGCATACAAGAAACATACTTAACTCAAAAAGCTCAAAGTCATAGGATGGAAAACAATACTACATGCCCCAGCACCTCAGAAAAAAAGCAGGAGTAGCAATTCTGGTCTCAGACAGTCTCAACTTCAAACTAAGAATGATCAAATGACACAAAGAAGGCCACTATATATTGGTTAAGGGAAAAATTCAAGAGGAGGAGGTAACACTCATAAATATATATGCACCAAACACAGTAGCACCCAACTATGTAAGACAGATCTAGATAGACATGAAAAACTTAATACCCAAGACCACAATCTTAACAGGAGACCTTATCACCCCTTTATCGCAAAAAGATAGGTCAACCAGACAAAAAACTAGCAAAGAAGTAGCAGAACTGAACCAGAGCTTGGAACAAATGGACCTGGTGGACATATACAGAGTATTCCACCCAACCACAGGTGAATACATATTTTTCAGCTGCACATGGGTCATTTTCAAAAATAGACCACATACTAGTCCAGAGGTCATACATAAGTATACGCAAGAAAACAGAAATTATCCCATGCATATTATCTTAACCACAGTGCAATGAAACTGGAACTAAATGACAAGAAAAACCCCATAAGTACATGGAAATTAAACAGAGCACCCTCCTCAGCAACTAATGGGTTACAGATGAAATTAAAGAAGAAATTAAGAGACATCTACAAATTCAAGGAAAATTCAAGCATAACTTACTGGAATTTATGGGTTGCAATGAAAGCAATTTTAGAAGGAAATTTATAGCTGTGAACTCACACATTAGGAAAACAGAATGGGAACAAAAAAAAACACCCAGTGATGTACCTCAAACCCAAGGCCCAAAGATGGAATGAAATTATAGATTATTTTTTCCTGCATTCTCGTTTATAAGAGATCCTTTCTCACCTTTTCACTAGCTGCACCAGCATCTTCAAGTTCTGAAACTCTGTCTTCACTTTCACTCAAATGGTTTTGTAAACTTGTGGTTGATATTTTTAGTTCTTTGACTGTGTTTCATGCATTCTATTTCTTTTATGTATTCCTAATTAAAGGAATCCATCATATTTCTGATCTCCTCTTATTTTTTATCCATGTCTTCTTCAGAGGTAGTTATTCTTTTTCTGCAGTTTCTTCCAAATTGGATTTCCTCTGTATATTTTCAGAAGTGTTTCTTTACTTCAGATGCTATGATTTCAAAGAATTCTTTTTTGATTTCAGAAATTATTTCCACTTTGAGTTCCTCATGACCTTTCTGCTGTTGTTTATTTGCTTCTGATGCTGTTAATTCATATGTTTCAGATGGAATAGTGTTCTCTGCATTTGTTCTGGGTGAGCATTGGGTTTCCCCCATATGTTTCTGGATTTGATTATTTCAGATGCTATGTATTCAATTTTTTTTTTTTTTATTTCAGGCATTAATTCTGGTCTGAGTTCCTCTATACATTTCTGTTGTTGTTCCTTTGCTTCTGTCTCTGTTAATTCATTCATTTCAGCTAAGCTAGTGTCCTCTGCACTTATTGGTGGAGTTGAGGTCTGAGATTGCATTTTTCTCCTTGTCTGTGTCATTTTGAATAGCACTGACCTCTGACCTTTGGTGTAGAGCTTTGGTACACTTATAAACTTAGTGCATAATGAGATTTGGGTACCAGTCTTTTAAGTTTGAGATTATCCAGTTATGCCTGGCCTGGTTCTAGCTGTTGTGTTCAGTTCTTTTTTGCTGCAGCTCCTGTGGTTTATATCTGTTGGGTCCCTGGTCAGGGGATCACTGGGGGGCACAGAAGTTCTCCCTCACTTCCCAGGCTGGGGAAGTGCCAGGAGAGTCATCAAAAGTTCTGGCTCCAGTGGCAGGCTTGGAGGCAGGGGCTCCGGGGAGTTGCTAGACAGGTCTGTCTAGGGTGTCTCAGGCAGGTCTCTGGCTAGGATGTCTTGGGGCCTGAGGCTCTGCATGGCACAGAGCACACAGGGGAATGCCTAAGGCTGTCCCTCAGTCTCACCATGCACTCACCAAACCTAGATGCCCAGAGTTGGGAAAATTCCCACTCTCTCAGCGAGCTTGGGGGTGGAGCTCTGGGTAGCTCGGTACACATGGTAAGAAGCCAAAGGCTCTCCCTCAGACTCACTGAACCGGGATGCCTAGCAAGGGTCAGCAGGCTTGGTGGGGTAGGGCCGGTGCGCACAGGAAGAAGCCAAAGGTTCTCCTTCAGACTCACCAAACCTTTCCATCTTATCTGAAATGACAGGCCTGTAAAATCAAGGCAAGGAATAATGATTGCTGGAAAAAAATTATCATTAAAAAGAAGCCAAATGATTTGCATCAGGACAATAGGAAAAATCCCTTGCATCTCAAAAATCAGCAAAATCACCCTTCACTGACTCCAAAGTGTAAGAAAACAACCCCAGGGCACCTGCTCAAAAAGGGCTACCTAGAACACTACAGTGGCACATGCTTGTGATCCCAGCACTCAGGAGTTTGAAGTAGGAAGACTTCCAGGAGTTCAAGGCCCACCTGGACTTTTGGTTCACAATGCTCAACTATCCAGCAACTCAGAGACCTCTGCAACCACAATGCAGGGGCACCTAGCTACTCCTGAGTTAGCAACAGATCTTAGCATCATTCAAATGATAATGATTCAATAATTATACAAAAAAAAAAGCTGTGGGATCAGAGCAGCTTCCACAAGATTTCAAAGATCTATGAGGATAGACAGTGTGCTCATAAAAGGACATTAGTGAAGCTGGGAGAGTGAAATCAAAAGTACAGAGCAAAACCGAAGAAGTTGGAAATGTCAGAAACATGAGTCATCTGCTGAGAAAAAAACTCATCCAAGGAACGGAGACCATGAAGGCTGCAACTGGCAATGTTACATGGGTAGGGCTGTTCAGTCCCCTCAGAATTTGTATCTGGTCACAATTTGCCCTGGGTGCTGGATGTAGAGCTGTGTAAGATTTGTTCTGTGATCTCCTGGATTTGTTTTGCTTCTCTCTCTCCATGTCTCCCTTCTGGAACATTTACTCTGTGCCACTGTATGTTGGAAGCACTTAACGCCTTTATTATTACAGGTATCTCCATCTACTGCTCATAGCTAAGCATTTGCCTTAAGTCTTGAAGAGCCTTTAGACTTGGACTTTTCAGCAAGGCTGAAACTGTTAAAACTTTAGTCTTTAAGAGATGGAATCAATGCATTTCATATAAAAAGATGTGCATGAGTCTTTTGGGGATGAGGAGGATGTTGTAGCTTAGATCTATGATATCCCCCCAAACTCTCAGGAGTAGGGATCAGAGGTGGGCTTTGAGGTGACTGGCTTAAGATGAGCTCTGTGGCTGTCAGGAGGTGCGTTCTGGCTGGTGTGGTGTTTGAGGGAAATGCCAATGCCACACATGCATCCTCACTCCTGGCTCCCTTTTCTCTCTGCTTTCTTGCTATCATGATATGAACAACTTTCTTCCACTATCCCCCTCTGCTGAAAGCTCTAAAACTCATGATCCAAAATAATCCTCTCCTCCTCTAAATTGTGGCTGCTGGCGCTCTCTCTCTCTCTCTCTCTCTCTCTCTCTCTCTCTCTCTCTCTCTCTCTCGTGTGTGTGTGTGTGTGTGTGTGTGTGTGTGTGTGCGTGCGTGCTGGGCATTGAACTGCAGTCCCTGCACTTTGCCTAAGCTTATCTAAGCAGACACTTTAGACCACTGAGCTACCTTGCCAGCCCCAATTTCGGTATTTTGTCCCAGCAATGAGAAAGTGACTACAACAATATATACCATTAAGTGAGCTTGAGCATATACATTGCTGCCCTTTTAACTCTAGTTCAAGTAAGGAACAAACACTGATTACCAAAGTGATTACCAAAGAATCTTTGTTGATAGTATAAAAAAAATGAACAGTAAGAATGAATCTAAACAATCTTTTTTTTTACTTAAAGTATTTATTGCTTAAGAAACACAGAATAGAAAACCACAATATACCTAAAAAGAAAAATACTCCAAAATAATCAAGGATTGTTAAAGAAATGTTTATAGGCATTACATGTATGTGGTTTTTCCTAAACTTTTCTGATTGGGATTAGGATGAGGAGGCTCTGAATAAGGATAACAGCACAAGATTTTTCAAGTCTGTGTTCCCTTAGTTCATGAATAACAACTAGCCACATGACAACTGAACAAAGATAAGCATCAAGAAATCATCTCTGAGCAGGAAAGCAGGATAAAGACAGGATATAAACTATTACTAACTGCTCTAAGGCAGGCACTTAAATTCACTGTGGCAGGTCTTAGCCTATGATAGAAATGAGCTGATTTTTTCCTATGGTGTAGGAACGAAAACAATTATGAGCATTTGGAAAAGCTAAAATACATGCAAACCAGTTGTATGGCCTTTGAGGCTGGAATGTCTGATTTCAACAAGCATGCCTGAGTCAATGGCACCATAGCACAAAGGCAATTTATATACTTCTAAAACTGGCAAGAAGCAAAGTTCTATCTAAATCTACTACTTTTTTAGTATCATTTTTACATGGGTGTGAGTTTCTAAGAAGTTATCTCTCTCTAGCAAAAACTAAAAATGGTTGGCAAAACAAATACAACTGAGGCAACCAAAGGGAAAAAGGACCCACAATTGCATCTACCCGTTATTCTAGATGGTGGATCCAAAGCTTATGCGCAGGCTGACAGCTCTCTTTATTTCTTTTCTTTTCTTTAGGTTTTTCAAAGTTTAATGTGAAATTAATAAACAAAATACAAGTATTTCACTTTCTTTAATGTTGTACAAAAAAGTATGAGTAGAACCAAAAGTAAACATCACATTTGTCTGCATCATTACCTAGGTCTTCATATTAACTTTATCATTCAAACAATAGAAAGGAGAAATTTGGCTATTGGGAAAAAGAGAGAAAAAAAAAAACTTTTCTATCATGTTTATTCTTCTACAGTTAATAACTGTGCTCACAGAGATGGCTTCTCTTACTTCTCCTCTGAGTAGGAATTCAGTCGTACATAAAATTGAACCTCCTCCACAGCTGAGGAAGACTGGAAATGACAGGTCCATATCCTGGAGCATTGTAATACAACTCAAATAATGGTGCAGCGACCAGCTTGTAATTTTTAGGGATGAAAAACAAAGCTTTCTCTTGAAGCGGGAACAGAAACAACTTCCTATTTTCCTTTGTAATATGTTCAGGAATATATGGATACTGAGGAGGCTCAAAATTTGGCCTCCACCAATTACCAATGCAGTAATCAATTACCCAGTCTTATAGGACTCCATCCTGGCAACCCAGTAACTCTGTCATTAAGCACTTTAGTCCTTCAACTTCATCTTCTACTGGGTTAAGTTCACCACCAGGTAATTTGAAGAAGGTTGTACCCAGCTTTAGTAATAACACGAGGAAGCCGGTGCTCACGTACAATCAGACCCTTTCTATAGTCCTCCTCATTCCAATTTTATCAAATTCCTCCCTCATGTGCTGAAATCTGGCTGCAACAGTCTTTTTCATAGAGGGGATCTTCTGTACCAAAAGTGTAGTTGGTAAGAGGGTACAGGTTGATGGTGTGCCCCAGTATTCTGCTGGATGTACTTGTTGCCGAACTAGTTGATTCCCCGTGGCCAGCTGGTCTGCGAGTGATTGGGTAGAACAGACATGGTGGCGAGCTCTGGCCCTGGAAGTGAGCAGAAAGCTGGAGGCAGGGTAGACTTTCCCCATTTGGGCAGTGGTTATCTGCATCCCACTCAGCAGTTGCCACTTGCCATTTAAAAAAAAAAAAAAAAAAAAAAAAAAGCACAAGAGCCTCTCTTTATTTCTTCAGAAAATGGTTCAACTGCTTCTGCAGGGAAGTTATCTGATCATTTTTTTGTTTTTCCTGTACCTTAAGATTCTCCAGCACAGACTCCAAATGATTCTTGAGGGTCAGGTTTTCCACTTTTCTGATAATATTCTTCTGTCTTTGTGCTTTGTTTTGAATCTCTTGGAGCTTTTTCTCCTTATAATGAATATGTTTCTGAATTTCCCTGACTACTGAACTGGCACCTTCCTTGGTCTCATGCAGGCAATACTCAATGATGTTGGCCTGTAGCGCCCTTTCTAGAGTCTCTTCAAGATCATCTTCATCATCTTCTTCCCCTTCATTCTCATTTTCCTCTTCTTTCTCATCCTCATTATTTTCAGTGTTGCTATTAGAATCACTGAGCATCTCTTGAAGCACATCATATGCTGATGAGGTATCACCTTGTTTATAATCACTCATCCCTAGGGAAACTGGTAAGCCTGAAATGCAGCCCTGACTTTCTATTTCCTTGGTTTCATCATCAGCAATGACTTCCCATCGGACACCAACAGCTTCAGAATCTGAACAGAGCAATCTCTTCAATTCCTTTTCCACATCTGGAGGCTCACTCTGCTTTTTTTTTGTCTTCCGGAACCTTTTCTTTCTGACATTCTTAAGTGGTGGAGTAATTCCATGCTTCCAGATATAGTTTTTCTGCATCTCTATTTCTTTATTACTGGTTGCATTAGGATCAGTACAGGCAACTGGTTCTTCTAAACAAGAGTGGAGGTTACCATTGGCACTGCACACTAGCATCTGGGAAATATTTGCTATTTTGTAAAAGCTTTTTTTATCAAATGTTTTTAGACTTCCAACAACACAAGGCAAATCTACCAGCTTAGCAGGAAGTGAGACATCTTCTACCTCAACAACTGCATGGCGTTCAGCAGAAGACAAGTCAATTTTTATTTTATCCTTGATGGTGACACTTCCAGAGTGTATCATAGTCCTGACAGTAGAAGCATGTTCCAGAGGCAAACGCAGTATGAACTGGTTTTCAAGTTCATAAGGAAGTTCATCGTGGCTTTTACTCATGTCAGTTCCTCTACCACCTTGCTTCAGAAAGACTGCAAACAATCTTAACAAAGAAGTGGTTTAACTATGGCTACACCCTAGGAAAAAAGAAAGAAGAAGCAGATTAGCCCTCAAGAGGAAAAATATTGTTCCAACCACCACAGACAGCAGACTGACCCTGGACATCTATGGGGCCCTTGTGAGCCCACCCTTGCCACCCCCCAACATTACAAGTGGTTTGCTGACTTGTACCTATACCCACCATCACAGGAGCTGTGGTGAATCCTACCTTGCACTCCCTACCACTGCAAAAGCCTTGGGGAGCACTGCCCTGCCCCCACCATTGTTGAAGTCTTCCTGAGCAGGGGCTTATCCTCCTATTCCCCGCCCACAATGGCAGAAGCCACAGTGAACCCCAGACAACAATAGCTATGGTAAGCCTATGCTGTATGCCCACTGTGGCAGGAACCTTGCTGACCTGTGCCCCATGCCCCTACTGTCACTGCTGAGTCTGGGTAAACATTAGTAGCTTCAAAAACATCAAAATGAAGGAGCAATAAGGGAACCTCAAGCCTGCAGCTTAATCAGAGTAAGTCCAGAAAAAACTAAAATTTCTGAAATGATACAAACTGAAGCAAACAAAAACCCCATCAGGCTGTAGAAGAAATCACATTAGAAATAATACCTCAGGTTAAAAAAAAAAAAAAAAGACTACAATCACGAAATTGCTCAGCACATCTAAAAAAGGTATAGATTAAAAAAATAAATAAAAGAAGGAAGGGCTGGCCAGATAGCTCAGGAGATTAAAGCACCTACTTAGGCAAATGCAGGGGCCTGGGTTCCATCCCTGGCTCACCATGCCAGCCCCGTCCCCAGGGTACACTGAGATGACCATTGAGACTGCGTGTGGTGGTGTGCACCTGTAATCCCAGCACTTGGGAGGCTGAAAAACAGGAAGGATCACTAAAAATCTGATCTGTGTTATGAGGCCTTGTAAACCCTGTCCTTAATACAGAGAGAGAGAGAGAGAGAGAGAATTGAAAAATGATGGAAACATTGAATGAATATAGGAAAGAATTAGAATGCATAAAATTAAGAATTCCAGAAAGCTGGCAAAACCACTTGAATGAAACTGAAGATAGAATTTCAGACCTTGAAGACAGCATTGCAACTATTGATTATTAAAGGAAAGATCTCTTAAAAATAACAAGGAACCAGGTAATAACAATTCAGCAGCTGCAAGATGATGCATGGAAATATAACGCAAGATTGACAGGTGTCAAGGAAACAGTATGGATCAACAAAACTGACATAAAAAGACTATTTACAAAAGCAGTATGGGAAATGAATCTGACATACAGCTAACTGAGGAATACAGACTCTAGCTAGCCATAATCAAAATAAATTTTCACCAGAAAACACAATATCAAGATCCCAGAAACTGAGGAAAAGAACAGAATATTAAAAGCTGTTAGAGAAAAGAAAGATTATCTATAAAGGAAAGCCCATCAGAATCAGAGCAGATTTCTCAACATAAACCATCAAATCAAGAAGAACTTGGAATAATGCATTTCAAGTCCTAAAAGAAAACAAATTCTAGCCCAGATTGATTTAACCTACAAAACCATCTATCAAATTTAATGGAGAGATAAGATACTTTCATGATAAAGAACAAATGAAGAAATTCATGAACACCAAACCAACCTTACAAAGAGTACTGACAGATATTTTACAAAGAGATAAAAATGGTCACAACTTACAAAAGGAGCCACCAAGCAGAGCAAATCATTAAACAGGAGAAAAGTAGGGAACCAACATCAGGAAAATAACATGACAAAGATAAGCCAATACATATCAGCTATTATCAATGTAAATGTCCCCAATTCACCAAATAAAAGGAACAGACTCACAGAGTGGACCATGAAACAAAATTCAGTAATATGCTGAATACAAGAAACACATTTAACTCAAAAGGAAATTCAGACTGAAAGTCAAAGGATGGAAAATGATACTCCATGTGACAAGAACTCCACAAAAACTAAGGATAGCTATTCTGGTTTTAACAACATCAATTTCAAACCAAGAATGATTAAAAGATATAAAAAAAGGTCACTACATACTTGTAAGGGGAAAACTTCAAGAGGAAATAATAATAATCGCAAATATATATGCACCTGATGTAGGAGACTCAAACTATATAAGATAAATTTTAATAGACATGAAAAATCAAATGAGCAATAACATAATTGTAATGGAGAATTTTAATACTCCACTGTCACAAAAAAAAAAAAAATAGATCATTTAAGTAAAAAAAAAATCAGCAAAGAAACAACAGAACTAAACCATACTTGGGAAGAAATGGACTTAGAAGACCTATACAGAATATTCCACACAACAACAGAATGCATATTCTTCTCAGCTACATATGAGACATTCTCCAAAGTAGACAATGCACTAGCACACAGAATATACTTAAATAAATCCAAAGGAACTGAAATCATTCCAAGCATGTTATCTGACCACAGTGCAATGAAACTGGAAATTATGGATAAAAGAAACTACAATAACTCCATAAACACATGGAAATTAAATAACACCCTCCTGAATACTTGATGGGCCACAAATGAAATTAAAAATAAATTAAACAATATTTACAATAAAAAATGCAGACATAACTTATTGGAACCTGTGAGATGCAATGAAAGCTGTCTTAAGAAGAAAATTTATAGCAGTAAATTCTCACTTCAGAAAAACAGAATGAGCCCAAAGAAACAATTTTATGCTGCACCTGAAGCCCTAGAAAAAAGAAGAGCAAGTCAAGCCCAAAGCCAAAATAATGCAGGAAATTATAAAGACTAGAGCAGAAATTAATGCAATGGAGATAAAGAAAACAATACAAAGAACTAATGGATTGAAAAATTGGTTTTTTTGAAAGAAGAAATAAAATTGATAAACCCCTAGCAAACTTCACTCAAAAAAGAGAAAAAACTCAAATTCATGCAATAAAGAATGAAAACGGTGAAATCACTATGGACCATATAAAAATTCAGATCATCATTACCTATTTTGAGAATCTTTATCCTCTAGACTGCTGAGCTCTCTCTCTAGCCCTACTCTCAAAGAAATGGACAGATTCCTAGCTACATATGAATTACCAAAGCTTAATTAAAAAGATATAAAAGTTCTAAATAATCCAGTAACAGTCAATGAAACTGAAAATGGAATAAAAAATGTACCAACAAAGAAAAACCCAGGTCTTGATGGATTCACAGATTAATTCTATAAGAAACTTAGAGAATATTTAATACAAACTCTTCTCAAATACTTCAATGAAATTAATAAAAGGGTAGCTATTCTACCAAACTCCTATCTGGAGGTAAGTATTACTCTGATACCAAAACCAAAGAAAGACCCAACCAAAAAGGAAAACTACACACCAATCTTCAATCAACATAGATCAAAAATCCTCAGTGAAATACTAGCAAATAGAATGCAGCAATTCATCAAGAATATTATACACCATGAGCAAATAAAATTAATACCAGGAATACAGGGATGGTTTAATATATGCAAATCCACAAATATGCCACATCAACAGAGCCAAAGACAAAAATCACATGATCATCTCAATAGATGCAGAGAAAGCTTTTATGAAGTCCAATACTCATTCATAAGCAAAATCCTATAGAAAACTGGAATACATAGTCTTTACCTCAACCTGATAAAAAGCCATCTATGATAAACTAGCAGCCACCATCATACTACATAGACAAAAACTGAAAGCCTTCACTTTAAAATCAGAAACATAATGTCTACTGTTACTATTACTATTTAATACAGTTCTGGAAAAATTGGCCAGAGCAATTAGACAGAAGAGAGAAATAAAAGGAATAATGATTAGAAGAAGTGAAATTATTATTTACAGATGACATGATACTCGACATGGAAGAGCCCAGACACTCATCCAAGAGACTTGCAGATTTAATAACCAAATTCAGTAGCACAAGAGGATACAAAGTCAATAACATTTTTGTACACAAACAACAAACACACAAAGAGAAAAACTTGGGAAACCATGCTTTTCACAATAACACACAAATAAGAAATGGAATACTTAGGAATCAATCTCACAGAGAAATATAAAGATTTATACAGTGAACATTAAAGTATTCTGAAAAAAGAATCAAAGAAGATTTCAGAAAATAGATATTCCTTGCTCCTGGATAGGAAGAACCAACATTGTGAAAAGGGTCATGCTTCCAAAGTTGCTATACAGATTCAATGCAATGCCAATTAAAATACTATTAAGATACCTCACAGATTTAGAGGAAACATTCATAAAATTCATCTGGAACCAAAAGAGACCTAGAATAGCAAAAACGATCCTGAGCAACAAACAAAAGGCAAGAGGTATCATAATCCCTTACTTGAAATTATACTACAAAGATACTATGATAAAAATCAGCATGGTACTGGCAAAAAAGAAAAAACAGACCTGAGGATCAATGGAAAAGATCAATGGAACAACTATAAACACACTCAGCCACCTCATTTTTGACAAAGGGGCCAAACATGTTCACTGGAAGAAACATAGCCTCTTTAATAAATGTTGCTGGAAAAACTGGCTTTCCACTGGCCAAAGGCTTAAAATTAGACCCATGCACTAAACTATAATCAAAATAGTTTGTTTCTATTAAAACAGAAACACCAGGCCTGGTGGCGCATGCCTGTAATCCCAGCACTAGGGAGGCTGAGGCAGGAGGATTGTTGTGAGTTCGAGACCAGCCTGAGCTACAAAGTGAGCTTAAGGCCAGCTTGAACTGCATAGTGAGACCCTGTCTCAAAAAAGACAGAAAAAAAAATAAAAAATAAAAAAATAAAACAGAAACACTATATCTACTGGAAGAGAAAGTAAGTAGAAATCTTGGAAGACAGGGTAAAGAGCTCATGAACAAAAACCAAGTTGCACAGGAAACCCTTCAAAGAATCAACAACTAGGATCTCATCTTTTGAAACTTCTGCACATCAAAAAAAAAAAATCACCAATAGAATAAAAAAAAAACCCATGAACTAGTAAAAAAATAATAATAATTTTAGCCAACTGTCCTTCAGACAAAGAACTTCTGTCTAGAACATATAAAGGATTTGAAAAATCAGGCCCCCCACCAAATTCAAAGACCCAATCCAAAACTTGGCATCTGAAAGGAATATACACTTCTCAGAGGAAAAAATACAAATGGCAAATAAATATATGAAAAAATGTTACTCAAGAAATGCAAATTAAAGGAATGCTGAGATTCCATCTCTCCCCCAGAAAGAATTGCTATCATCAAGAAGATAACCAATTAACAATGCTGGAGGGGCTGAGGGGAAAAAATAATCCTTCCCCACTACTGTTGGAAGTGTAGATTGATATAACCACTATGGAAATCATTGTAAAGATTCCTCAACAACCTAGGGCTGGAAGTTCCATTCAACTCAGCTATACTTCCTAGGTATTGTGCCAAAAGAACTGAGAACTTTACAACACAGTAATATATGTGCACCCACGTTTATAGCAGTGCAATTTGTCATAGCTATATCTTGGAAACAACCCAAATGCCCATCAGCTGAGGAATAGATTTTTAAAAATGTGGTATTTTAACACAATGGAGTATTACTAAGCTCTAAATAAAGATAAACTCAAGGCTTTTATAAGTAAATGAACTCAACTAGAGGCCATGCTTGAAGTTAAATAAATCAGACCTGCATGTGCAAAAATCATATTGTCTTGCTAGTGTAAGAATTCAAAAGAGTAAATAAAATCTGAGGGGTACAGCAGATACCGTGAAAGGGAAAGAATCTGTTCAAAGGGAAGAAAAACTGGGATGAGTAAAAGGATGAAATAAAGAAGGGAAGAAAAAAAAAAGATGTATTTAAGAATATATACAGAATAGCTTGGATACTGCTGATTTCTGCTATATAACGCTTAAATTGTTTTTTCCTCTCCTGTTCAAGCATTATAACTTTTAAAACCAATTTTGAATCCTTATATCTAGTAACTGAAACAACTAATTTAAGGCAGGGTATGGTAGCACACACCTATAATCCCAACACTCAGGAGGCTGAGGCAAGAGTATGGTTCCAAGTTTCAGACCAGCCTGGGCTACAAAGTGAGCTTAAGGCCACCCTGAACTGTATAGCAAGACCCTGTCTCAGAAAGACCAATCAACCAATCACTCAGTCAATCAACTAATTTGAAGACATTATGCAATATAACTATTGTTGAATTCCTGTTTAGTAAAATTATGTATCATTTCTAATGGGATTTTTTTTTTTTTTATTATCTTTAAAAATAAAAACAGGGCCAGGGAGTAAGCTCAGTAGAATAAGTGCTTGCCTGGCAAGTGCAAGGTCCTGAGTTCAATCCACGGTACCGCAAAAAATAAAAAGTGAAAATAAAGAGGAAAGGGGTGGCCAAATAGCTCAGTGGATTAAAGCCCCTGCAAGCAGGCACGGGGGGGGGGGGGGGCACAGGTTCAATCCAGGGCCTGCTGTGCCAGCCTCACCCTCGGGGTGTGCTGAGACTGCAATTGAGACTGGGTGTGGTGGTGCACACCTGTAATCCCAGCTCTTGGGAGGCTGTAAATAGGCGGATCACTAGAAGTCTGATGTAGTAGTGAGACCCTGAATACTCCATAGACCCTTCCCTAAAATACAAATAAACAAAAGCAAAAGAAACAAATCTTTTAATCACTTTTCTTTATAAATGCTATTGCACTATCTGTGTATTTTTTTAACCATACATTTTCAAAATAAGAATAGCTGATCAACAATGGTTGATATATTATCTATTTTGATTGTCAAATATCTTGTTCAGATTAACAGATATAGTTATATAAGACTGGACATTTGATTGTATATTATCACCGGCTTTCAAGAAACCTTAAATTTGTGCTGTCTCTAGTTTGTTTTTTTGTTTTGTTTTGTTTTTTTGTCTTTTTGAGACAGGGTCTCACTATGCAGTTCAGGCTGTTCTTAAGCTCACATTGTAGCTCAGGCTGGTCTCAAACTCACAACAATCCTCCTGCCTCAGCCTCCCAGTGCTGGGATTATAGGCATGTGCCACCACGCCTGGCATCTTTTTTTTTCTTTTAAAACCTTTTATCAAAACTATTTTAGGGGCCAGGGAGATAACTCAGTAGAATAAGTGCTTGCCTGGCAAGTATAAGGTCCTGAATCCAATCCCTGGTACCATAAAAAGAGGTAAATTTTATTTTTAAAATATGTATTTCTAGCCGGGCGTGGCGGCGCATGCCTGTAATCCCAGCACTAGGGAGGCTGAGGCAGGAGGATTGTTGTGAGTTCGAGACCAGCCTGAGCTATAAAGTGAGCTTAAGGCCAGCCTGAACTGCACAGTGAGACCCTGTCTCAAAAAAAGACCAAAAAAAAAAAAAAAATGTATTTCTTGAGACAGTATTTGGCAATGTAGTTCAGGCTGGCCTCAAACTCAAAGCAATTGACCTGCCTCAGCCTACCAACTACTGGGATTATAGCACCACACCTCATAAATCACCTCTGCTTCTGAAATGGGATTCAGGTCACCCCCACCTCCCTCACAAAAGCAGAAATAAAGCCTTTTTGGAGGAAAATAAAAACTAAAGCAACAACTTATTTCTAAACATTTCACACATAATATCTAATACTCAGTAAAAAGTAAATCAAGCCGGGCATGGTGGCGCATGCCTGTAATCCCAGCACTCGGGAAGCTGAGGCAGGAGGATTGTTGTGAGTTCGAGATCAGCCTGAGCTACAAAGTGAGCTTAAGGTCAGACTGAACTTCATAGTGAGACCCTGTCTCAAAAAGACAAAAAAAAAGCCGGGCGTGGTGGCGCAGGCCTGTAGTCCCAGCACTGGGGAGGCTGAGGCAGGAGGATTGTTGTGAGTTCGAGACCAGCCTGAGCTACAAAGTGAGCTTAAGGCCAGCCTGAACTGCATAGTGAGACCCTGTCTCAAAAAAAAAAAAAAAAAAAAAAAAAAAAAGTAAATCAAATAAGGAGATTAAAACAACACAAGGGTCAGTGGTATAAAGCCTGCCTGGCACATGCAAGGTCCTGAATTCAATTCCTGGTACCAGAAAAAAAATGACTACCAATAAAAATAGAGAAACTGAGTCTGGGCCAGCCAAATAGTTCAGGGGATTAAAGCACCTGCAAGCAGGCGCAGGGGCCTGGGATTCGATCCCCCAGCCTGCAGTGCCACCCTCCCCACACCCCTACCAGGACACACTGAAACTGCAATTCAGACTGGGGCATGGTGGTGCACACCTGTAATCCCAGCTCTTGGGAGGCTGTAAACAGGCAGATCACTATAAATCCAATCTAGTCATGAGACCCTGAACGCCCTCTATACTCTTCCCTAAAATACAAAAAAGAAAAAAGAAACTGAATCTTTAGATAATGTAACAGACTGTAACATAGATTCATGCAACATAGAATACAGACTCAATATGGACAAGAAAGTAAAAAACATGATTGAGAAACTTGGCAGGGAATTAGAAATAATGACAGGAAAAGAACAAAAATGCACAGTATCCAAGTTAATTCAGTCAGAGAATTTAACAAGATTAGACATAGCTGAAGAATCAACAAACCATGAGACAGCAAGATACAGAAAGCACAAAGATGAGAAAACAACAGAGAATAGAAGGACGCTTAACATATAGACACTAGGACCCTCAAAAGGAGGGGAAGATAAGAAATGATATTGTGCTGAATCCTTTTGACCTCAATTTCTGATGAGACATATGTTGTCATTTGAACTGTTTTTCCACACAGGTAAAAATCAATTCTTTCTGGATGCTTTAAACACTTGTTGCCCTTGGTCTTCATAAATTCAATTATGCTGTATCTTGGTGATGATTTTGGCCTTGGGGCCAGGGAGATGGCTCAGTGGAATAAGTGCTTCCCTGGCAAGCACAAGGGCATGAATTCAATCTCTGGTTCCACCCAAAAAAAAAAAAAGAAAAGAAAAGAAAAAGAAAAATTTCACTATTTTGGCTTGTACTTCAAGATTTGCTCAGTATCCTGAGTCTCGCTTGTCTACCAAATTTGTAACACTTTCAGCCATTATTTTTCAAGCACTTTTTTTTTAAGAGGGAAATTTAGCTCACAGTTATAGAGGTTTCAGTCCATACTCAGCTGGCTCCAAGGTAGAGTGACGTGTAACAGATGGCAGCTGTTCATGGCGACAGAAAACAGCAAAAACAGGAGCAGAAGGAAGGAGTGGTCACAGAGAGTCTCTAAGCACATTTTTAAGCCCAACTCTCCTTCAGGGTCTCTGAAGACATTTTAGTGTTGAATCTCTTGTTAAGAGTCACCCAGATTTCTAAAGTTCTGTTCTGCTTTTTGTTTTAAGGTCTATTTTCTCTCCATTCTGGTTGGTTATCTTAGGCTTCCCTCTGCTACTGACCCTTGCCACTGTACCTTCCATTCTTCTGAACTCCATTCACTGAACTTTATGCTCAGTTGGTGAATTTTTCAGTTCTGAAATTCTCCATTCTTTTTTTGGGGGGGTGGGGACCAGGGATTAAACTCAGGCCCTGTGCTTGTCAGAGAAGCGCTTATTCTATTTGAGCCATCTCCCCGGTTTATATTTCCTACTTTACTTAAGCTTTTTTCCAAGCATGTTCGTACTTTATTCCTGAAGTATTTTCACTATGGCTGGCAAGTTTTATCTAAAAAGTCATATTTCTGCCATCTAGGTGTTGGCAGCTATTTATTTTCTTTAGCCTGTGAATTCCTGGTTCTTGCTTGGCAGAATAAAAAAATTTTTCAACAAAACTGAGTATTTTCACAAGTCATGCAACTCCAGATTTTATTTAAACTTTGTATTTTGACTGGATTTTCCTCTGCTTCTGGAGGGAAAGGAGGTACTACCATATGACTCATGGCATTGCTCTAGCTTCAGCCTTTGAATGCTAGGGTTGTGGGTACGTACCACCATGCCAGCTCTCATTACTACTGGGTCAGGATGAGTGCCCCAGCTACTCTGACACCACAGTGAAGTTGGCCTTTACTGTGGGATAATAGTAAGCGCTTCTCTGACAAGCACAGGGCCTGAGTTTAATCCCTGGTCCCCACCCCCCCAAAAAAAGAATGGAGAATTTCAGAACTGAAAGTAAGACTCTACTATCACTCTGGATGTGGATAAAACTTTGGACTCCTACTTGACCTTCTACGACACTGAGGCAGTGAAAGGTGGGACTATCTGCCTCATCACAGTCCAGACAGGGCAGATTCTTAGACTCATCTGGGTTTTGTGGCATGGTCAGAGGAGGGGACACATTTTTCTCTGGATGTTTTGTCTTACTGGTGCAGTTTTTATCTTGTCCAAAAGTTTTCTATATTGATAAGCAGTGTTTTTCTTCTTTTTTTTTTTTTTTTTTTTTTGTTGTTGTTGTTGTTTTTGCAAGGGTAAGAAAATTTATTGGGGAATAGTAATAGATCCTGGGAGACAGAAAGGATCCTGAATGGGTTGGCAATGAACCCAATTCTCAATTCTCAAAGTTTTATAGAGCAAATCACAAGGCGGCACAACACAGGTCAAAATGATGATCAACCAGTAAGATTGCAAGTATAGTCACTTAGGTACTTTGATCCAAGGGCACATGGTGACATCAACAACTCTGGTCAATGATCTAGTCTTAGTCGTCTCAGCTTCAGTGGTCTAGGTGGAAATGGACGGCCCTCCACTAATGAGGCAATGAGAAATCTCAAATGGTGACAGCAATAATCCCAACCTCTGTTCATACCTTAGGAAAGTCCGTAAATTTAGCCAACATGACTTTCTTCTTCAGATGTGCCTCCAGCATTTCCACATATTCTCACTTTCTGCACTGAATCCCTCAAGGACCTGGTACTACCTGCCTACATTATTTCTCCTTAATTTATGTATTTATTTATTTATTTATTTATTTATTTATTTATTTATTGTCTTTTTGAGACAGGGTCTCACTATGCAATTCAGGCTGGCCTTAAGCTCACTTTGTAGCTCAGGCTGGTCTCGAACTCACAACAATCCTCCTGCCTCAGCCTCCCGAG
>PVKA01036783.1:0-21507 GCA_004027165.1 Ctenomys sociabilis
TCCAGGGTTGGACGCCTTGTGGTATATAGCTTGGGGCGGGCTTGCCCGGGGAAGAGAGAGACCGGAGAGAGACAAGAGGAGAGACAAGAGCAGCAGCAGGGAGGAGCGGCGAAGGAGCGGAGCAGGCAAGCAGAAGAAGATTGTATAGGGGCCCTGAATAAACCGCGGAAAGAAGAGCTGGTTGTCGCGTCTTCCTTGCCGACAAGGTTGCGCGCGACATAGAATATTCTCTTTTGTTGAGAGAATGGGATCCAGGCCTGATCCTACGTACGTTGGGCTTCCCTCAGCATCTTCCAATCATTTTTTTACTCAGCATCTTAAATCACCCCCAAAGATGCAGAACTAAGAAAGAAAAGAGTAAGAATAACCTAGAATAATACCTTGATCTGTGTTTTCCTTGTTGAGCTTGTATTTATTATTAATTATCGTATTCATGTCACTATTTTATGTTTTAGTGATCTTGAGCTCTTCATGGCTTTTTTTAAACACAAATAATACACTAGAAATTTCTCAGTGAAATGAGTCAAAGAAAATGCATACACAAAAGCTTGTAGGAATTCCAAAAATAACTAGAAAAGAGGAGTGAATTGGATGAGGAACACCTTCTTTTGCCAAGTTTTGTTAAGAGACTAACTGCTGTTGTACCAACTAATTTCATTTATACTGGGAAATGAAGAGAGCAGGATTCAGAACATGAGAATGTCATAAAGCTAAGAAACTGAGAGATTCAATTTACAATGTGGTCACTTACTCAAAGAACTATTACTTTTAAGGGGCCTGGGAGATAGCTCAGTGGGCTAAGCACCTGCCTGGTAAACACAAGGACCCAGGTTCCATCCCCAGTACTGCATGACATGCCAGCCCCACCTCAGGCCACCCAGCTGGGCACAGAAAACTTGCATGATGGCACACACCTATAATCCCAGTGCTGGAGAGGCTGAAACAGGAGGATCACTAGGAGTCTGAACTGTGTAGTGAGACCCTGTAACAGATACATAAATTTTTAAATAAACCATTACATTTAAAATAGCTGTTTAAAAACCGAGATGATACCAGCCAGATGACCTGCTGAAAGAACCCCATGCCTGTCTCTCCACAAAGGCAGCAATTAAGCAGCTCCCTACTGATGAACACAGCTCTGGGAGAACTCCAGATACGCTGAAGCAGGAGCACAAAAGCCAAGGGTAAAAATATAGAACATTGTAGGCAGCGGTTCATCTCTGTTACACAATCTTCTAGTCTGGCATTGCTCAAACGCCAAGAGAAACAGATACCCAAGCTATGACCTCTCCCAGTAGAAGGACAAGGAAGCTTGGGAACTCGACCAGGTTCTGCTGTGGAACCGCTGCAGTTTTGCAGCACTGACCACATAAGCATAGCACTCATGGTCTACGATGCTGCACCCTCTTCCTCAGGAGGAGCCACAGTCATCCACCAGGGTGGCCCCCAATTCCACACCACCTCCTGATGATGGAACAATTCTAGATATTTGTACTGACTCAAGAGAAAGTTAATCCTACTGGGTAAAACACGGGGGGAAATATTACTAAAAACATGTAAACCAAATTTCCTGAACTCCCTGAAGCTACCTGGCTAGTGAGCCAAGGTAGAGAGACAATGTAGAATACGGAGCATAACTGTAGAGACTGTTCTCACCCCCCAATCAACTTTGGTAGTAAGAAAGAATTAAATATGGAGTAAAATCAAGTCTAGACCTACTCTAGTCTCAAAATCATCAGACTGATCCATATGTCTATAAGTCACTTAACTGTATAGAATATACTGGAAGATTTTTTTAAAAGATATTCAATAAAATCTAGCATACACAACTGTAAACTTACATTTAGCATCTAATAAACATTAAACAGTTAATCTAATTAAACATTAGTAGGATCATGTAAACATCTGTCAACAGATAAAGAAAATGTACAACAAAATACTGCTCTGTCTTCAAAAATGGGAAAAAAATCCTGTCACTTGCAACATGGATAGGGCTGAAAGACATTGTGCAATGTGGAGTGAGCCAGACACAGAGTTCTTGCCTATACACAGAATCTTAAAGGTCAAAGTCATAGAAGCAAAGATACTCTGGTAATCACCAGTCAGAAGAGAGGAAGAAATAGGCAGACACAGGTCAAAGGGTACAAAATTCAGTCATGTGCAGACTAGTTTTGAAAATCTAGCATGCAACAATGTAATTGTAATTAAATAATGAGTTATATACTTGAAATTTGAAGAACATATTTTAAAAATTATCACTACAGAAAGCAAAAAGGAAAAGGAAAAATGTTAATCGTATAAGATGATGCATCTATTAATTAGTTAAAATAAAATTACTAAAAACCTTTATACTGCATCAGCTAGCTAGAAACACATAACACACTTACATATACTTTTGATCAGCTCTCTTCTCTCTCCTCTCCCCTCCCCCCTCTCTCCCCAACGCCTTCCCCCATCCCCTTATTCTTAGCCACCTATTTAACTATTTAAATCATTTTTCTGGGCATTCTCCATTCTGACTATTGCAAAGATCTTCTGAAGTACAGTTACAAATCATGCAGTTCCATGTCTCAAAATATCTAAAGAATCTTCTTTTTCTTGTGAATAAAATCCAAGCTTCTTTTTCTGTGATCTGCCACAAATGTGCATCCTCAGATCACCTCCCACTTTGTGTCCATGTACACCATGCTGCAAGCAAGCAGACTGGCTCACTAGTTCTCAAATAAGCACTATTACCAATGACTTTCACAACTTTTCTCAATCTGTACAAACTAAGTTCCTACATATTTCCATGTCCAGTTCCACCACTACTAGCTGTGGGAGAGTTTCTAAGATTCTAAAACTGATCCCTTGCACTAATCACTTCTCAGTAAAGATGTACTTCAGAGTTCTTAAATGCACATACACACATGCACACACTGTACATCTGTGTTCATTCAGTGCAACATAGCCAATGTGATTCTGTACCGCTGATAGCTAGTCCAAAAAATCAAAATTTGGAGTAATAAGCAAATTACACAGGTATAACAATTTAGTTACTACATTTAACTCTTCACTAAAATTATAAAAATGATTTCCCACTCAAAGAAATGTATTTCATAACAGTACTTCGGCGTTGGCTAAGAAACAGAATGCTGTGGCAGGGGAGATGGCTCAGTGAAATAAGTGCTTCCCTGGCAAGTGCAAGGGCCTGAGTTCAATCCTTGGTTCCACCAAAAAAAGAAAAGGAAAAAGAAACGGAATGCTCATGGATAGGTTGAATTAATGCAAAGGTAGAACAGGAAAATCCATATCTACTACCATGAAGTTGTTGGTTATCTGGAATAATTTTGCATTTTCCTCTCCAAAATTCATCTCTTTACATTCAGGTATGATGGCTTTTAAAACATACATTTTATCCATTTTATCTATTTTTGACAAGCTACAGTCTTAGCCACTTGAAAAGATAATATGAAGTATGGTCATTCAAAGCCACTTTTTCTTTAAATTAATGACTTAACTGTACCTGTAAAATGCCTAGCACAGTATTACATACAGTAGGAGCTCAAGAAATATTAATTGAATAAATGAATTAAACAGGAATAGAAAGCTAATTAACTTAGAAAAAATAAAAGAAAATACCTAAGTGTAAACTGTCCATGAGTCACTATTATCACCAACATTATCTATCATCCTCAAGGCTTTTTGCGGTAATTTAAGGAAATGCATTCACTCAGATGAGATGACAATAAGAGCAAAACATGATATATGACATCACTTAAACAAAATCTATGCAAATGTAAAGAAAAAAATTACACATGCAGGCTTTTTTTTTTTTTTTTTTTTTTTTTTTTTGGTGAAACCAGGGATTGAACTCAGGCCCTTGAGCTTGCCAGGCAAGCATTTATTCTACTGAGCCATCTCTCCGGCCTGACATTCAGGCTTTTGACTGTTTCTTTGGCAACAGTTGCTTTTTAAACTTCGGACCTATTTCTTTTCAAGTTCTTTCAGGTATCGATAACTGCATCCAAAATTCTGTCCCAGAAGCCTTGTAACTCTCAAGCTGTACTTACTTATTAACTTCTGTGTACACAGGCTTTTGTCTCTCTGCTTAGAACCTGACACTAAGAGGCTTTCTGTCTTGGAGACAGGTACAGGAAAGCCACACTTTTACAATAATATTTGCTACAGGATTAGATCATAGTGGATCTTTGTTTTGAAATCTCTGTGTTTTTCTCTTCCTGCCGCATCACCTACTGACAAGAAATTTCTTAAACTTTCAATTCCCTAAATTACTATACTTTTTAGTGTTCACTGGCTTTACACACACACACACACACACACACACACACACACACCAGAAAATTCTTTTATAAATGTGAGTCTCCTCCTTCCAAGAGCATTTTAAAAGCACAAAATACAAGTCAAAATACTGATCTTGCTCTTCTTGTATTTGCCTCTTACAGATAAGCCAAAGATTTTGGGGGATTTTTTGTTTTTACATCATAGCATCCCACTTCTGATACCAATTTCAGTGTTACAATAGTTCCAGCTACAATAATAGATACACATCCATATTCCTGGGGACCAACACAATAGGAGTTCTTTTTTGGTCACATAAAGTTTAAATGGGTTTTGGATCTTATGCTTTTTCTTTTCTCTAAGGACCTCAGAATTCTACTGGCAGTCAATAAAAAAGATAAACCATACATACATAGGATGGTTTATCAGCTTGTACTTGTTTTGGTATTTATAATGGCCTTCACATCCCATTGGCTAGAACTAAATCACACAGACTCACTGACCATGATGGAGACTGGAAAAAATAGTCCAGTTTTATGCACACATAGACAATGGATTTTAAAAAAAAGAATATTGATTTAGAGATCTGATAGCCTATGTCTGACACACAAAAAAAATTCTCTAAGCTACTATAAGAGTGAGGCTTTAGAGCTACTGAGTCAGGAAAAACTTTAGATTATTCCTCAGAATTCATAGAGAGATGACATGCTATTGCAGCCAGAAGTAGGGAAACTTGCTTTTCACAGTTGTCACTATGTTTTTGAAACTAAATGAAGCTCTAGGCTTTCCATGACTTGATTTTCTGCAGTCTCTACTTTTTGTTTCAAGCTGTCAGCTGCTTCCAATCAAGAAAAACGCATCTGCTGGTGGGCCTTGGTTGTGTGCCAGGCTCTAGTCATAAGAGACATTAAGAAATCAAGCTGTAGCATTTATAGTGTCAATGAAAAATATCAAGTGCTCCTTCAAAAACGAAGACATTCTTTTAATGTGGGAAGAAGTTTCAGACAATGACTAGTTTCCTTCATCCAACAACAGGAAACTGCTCTACTCCCCCCCACAAAGATACCATTTGCCTGCAACTGTCATGATCATTACGTATTATGAAACTTAGACCTGTTTTGTTTTCAGCAAGACACAAATAGCTAGTAATATTTTGATCCACCCCACCTTAGTAAGCTACAATTTCTTTAACTGAAAGTCAAACATGAGAACTGCCATTGGTTCCATCAAGGATATAAATATGAATCAGAAATTTGAAGTGTCTGGGCTTGATTACACTCACCTTGCAAGGTATAAATGGTTGCTGTATGCACTTGAGAATTAAATAATTTTTTAAATTATACTTGGAAAAAGTTTCCTGAATAACTCTGGAATAATAGTTGAAATAGGTATTCAAAAATGGTTAATATCACACTGTTAGTGAGATTCTGAGTATGTACTCCAGGGCCAAGTAAGTGGGACCGACATTATTCGCATGTGGAAGTCAAGATGTGCTGCACAATGGCCTCCCCCCGCGACTCATATGGTGCCATGCTGCGCAGGATGGACCTTCAGGAGCCCACGTGTGTCCACCGAGGTTTTCTTTTTTAACCTTTTATTTATTTGTTTGTTTATTTATTTGGTAGAGGGGTTTGCTACACATCTCAGACTTGAAATTATCAACTTTGTTGATAGAACTAGACGCATCACCATAGATTCATATGTTTACTCAAGGAAAGTATCATCAGATGAATATATAAAAATACAAAATGAATAACAAGTTTTAGTTGATACATGCTTCATAGGGGAGAAGATTCCCCTGGTCTGAGAATAATGAAGTTAATTATTGTCAATGGCAGTGAGCATAGTCCGATGCTTTGTGCTGTCTGTGCTTATTTAGGGATTCAGTGCAGCACGCTGGGTCCTCTGTGCTCCTCTTTCTTCTGTGAAACCTTAAATGATTTCTTTAGCCTTCACATACTTCAGTTTCTACATTCCAAAATGGAAAGTTAATAGTGCCTGTATTGTAAGATTATCATAGTAACTGAGATTTCACAAATGCCTACTAGTTGCCTACGACTACTCAGTAGTAAGGAGACATAAGTGAAAAAACAGACAAAATAGTTTCTTCTCTGCTGGAACCTACAACCTAGTGACTTACAAAATTAAGTGAGATAAAAATAAACCATTTATGAAATCCTCAGTGGCTTCTTCATACCAGTAAAGAAATCTGGAAAATAATTTCATTCATAAAATCTCCAATCTCCAAAATTTCTTCTCTGAAGAAACAGATTGAAGAAGACATTAGAAAATGGGTCCTGAGTTCAACCCCTGGTACTAAAAAAATAAAACAAAACAAAACAAAAGCAATGCAGTACTGACATAAAAATAAACAGGAAGACCAACAGACTAAAAACAGAAGGCACAGAAATGACTTCCTATGTCTTTAGCCATCTGATTTTGGACAACAGTTGACAAATAGACAGTGGCAAAAGGACAGTTACTTTAACAAAAGATACCAGAATAATTGGATAACCACTTGCAGAAGACTGAAACTAAATCTCTATTTCTCACCCTGTTCTAAAAATAAAATCAAAATAGATGAGAGACCTAAATACAGAAACAAAAACATTAAGACTTCTGGAAGATAATTTGGAGAAGACATGTGAAGCCACAAGAACTCCCTAAATAGAATCACAGTAGCACATAAATTGTGAGTCATCACACAGGTTTGCCTCACATTAGAGCACC
This sequence comes from Ctenomys sociabilis, assembly GCA_004027165.1. Taxonomy (NCBI): domain Eukaryota; kingdom Metazoa; phylum Chordata; class Mammalia; order Rodentia; family Ctenomyidae; genus Ctenomys; species Ctenomys sociabilis. Next base: position 7,012 of record PVKA01036783.1, read on the forward strand.
TCTTTGCAGAAAGCAAACAACAAAATGAAGACAACATTCCAAATGAGAGAAATTGTTTTTGCTAGTTAACTTTTTGATGCTAGACTAGTACGTAGAATACATTATTCAAAAAAAAAAAAAATTCAACTCCCAAAATGCAAATGACTATCAAAAATAGACAAATAAATTGAAGAAACACTTCTGAAAAGAAATACAAATGGCCAGTAAGTACATGGAAAAGAAAATGTTCATCATGTTTAGCCATTAGAGAAATGCAAATCAAAACAAATTGAGATTACATCTTATCCTAGGTAGAATAAAGAACACAAAAAAATAACAAATGCTGCCAAGGTGGTAGAGAAAAGAAACCTTCCTGCACTGTGACTGGGAATACAATGTAGTGCAACTACAATGGATATCAGTAGGAAGATTCCTCAAAAATCGAAAAATTACTTCCAGGCATGATATGTGCCCATAATTCCAGCATCCTGGAGCTGAGGCAGGAGGAACACAACTAAAAATAGAAATACTTTTTGACCAGCTGTACCTCTCCTGAGTATACTTCCAAAAGAATCAAAATGAGGTACTAGAGTGATATATGCATATCCATGTTTGTATTGGTGCAACTCGTGGTAGCTAATTTCTGGAAATAGTCTAGATCTGCATCAACAGATGGTAAAAGCCAATGTGGTAAACATACGCAGTGAAATTATTCAGCCATGAGGAAGCACGCAACTGATTTCCGCCATCTGCAGGAAAGTTGATGAATCTTGAGATCACTCAGCTAAGAAAAATATGCAGCCTCAGAAAGTTAAATCTCTTATATGAGAAACATTAAATTCAGATAAATAAATGAATAAAAAGTAAAGGAGAGAGACCAGGAATGGTGGCATGCACCTGTAATCCCAACTCTTGGGAGGCTGTAAACAAACAGATCACTGTGAGTTCAACCTAATATCGAGACCCTGGACACCTGTAGATCCTTCCCTAAAATACAAAACAAAAAAGTACAGGAGAGGTGACAGGAAAATGGAAGGCACACTCTTAGAAATGGTAGTAGGGATCAGTGTCAGGGTAAATAAAAGGGAAAGAGAAATAAAAGGATAAAAAAATACTTAAGAGCATCCCAGTTCTCATGAAAAACAGACACTAATTTTAAAAAAATGTGGCTTTTCCTAATCATTCATTATTGAAAGCTCTTCTTAAAGTGCTTATTCACAGTTTGTACTAATGTAGTACAGAACATAAATTTCAAAAGTCTCAGTGTTTCAAGCTCCTGTGTCGTATCTTCTACACTACCTTTAATTTTATGGTGAAATGCACTTTAGTTTTTACAGTTTCTCAATAATTCTTTAGTTTATGGAAACTTAACAATTAAATAAATCTAGAGAAGGCATAGATTTTTTATTTCTGTTAATTTGTATTCCTTACCTTTGCATGGTCTCTTTGCAAATGTCACCAATGAGTTACCCAGACAGGGTCATGCCTGTAATACAACCCTCTGGGAAGCTGAAGCAGGATGATCAAAAGTTCAAGTACAGTGTGGACAACTAAGCAAGACCCTACCTCAAAATTTAAAAAATTATAAAACTGCTAGGGATGTAGCTCCCTGAAAGGGCCAGGGGTTCAATCCTTAGTGTCACAAATGATAAAGAAATTAAATAAATAAATGGCATATTAGTAAATAATACTGTAGCCAGAAATATACATTTGAGCTAATGAAGCATATTTAAGACTTTTAAATGATTTTGATTATTGCTTAAAAAACTCATAACTTTAAAAGTTACGTTTACTTAATCTATAAAGTCCTTTTACTTTATTTCAAATTGGTATGGGAGAGGATTTATGACCCAGAAGAGTAGATAACTCACAGGATAAAAGTGATTTTCAGATACAAAAGGTTATGTTAACTGTTGGGCTGACAGATTCCACACGCTCTGGTGGAGGACTGGAAGACTTGTCCATTATCTTAAATTACATCCTTTTACTTAGAGTCACCACTCTGAAAGTTATTTTGCCTTCTCATTAGCTTCCTTTTATTTTCCTTTCAGTTAAACATCTTTCCTCTAATTTATTGTCTTAAGATTTGCTGTTAATTGTTGAATCCATAGATGTACAATTAGAGAAATGAGCACACGTCTTTCTTTTAGGCTATAACTGTTGAGCACACCAGTGCCAGAATAACTTAGGGCTTGGAGAGAGTATTGCAGAATTCTCCGGAGCAGATTTCCACTCACCTCCCACTTCCACTTCCGGAATCTCAACAGTTAGAGATGCTTAGATAACTAACTCTTCCACAGTGGATGGTTTCCAGAGCACTAAGAACATTCTCAAAAATGAGCTCAGTTTTAGGAAATTAATTTCATGAGTCTCTTATGATTACCTTGGGAAGCATTTGCTTTACTCTCACAAGAATGAAAAATAAGCAGTCATACAAGCAGTCACAAGCATTCATATGTTAAAAAATCTTCAAAAAATAATGATAGACATATTTATGAATTTCTATGAGCTTGAAAAAGGAATAGTCAAAAGTTAAGAATTTATTTTACAAATACAGAATTAAAAATTGGTTTATATGTATATATGGAATTATGCTATATAATAAAATGCATTAATATATTATAAATCACACATAAAATCCATTTTATATGCATATGAAATATATACACAAAAAGAAATATATACTTTTTAAAATTTTCTTTGGCACTTGAAGGATAAGGTTTTTGTATGTCACCTGTTTTCCAAACACAACTTAAAGAAACTTGAAATAAACTTGTGATAAATATTATAAAATAAAGTTTTCCCTATTGTTGATACAATGAATTATCTTTAGCAACAGAGAACGCATTATTCTGATGAAAATGAAGACATTATCCTTAAAAGGGGAAAAAGCATTTTAGATAAGACTTTATCAATAAAATAAAATTTGAGCTTCTTCAGTGCTTAATCTTTTTTACGTGACTCTGCTTTCACACTTAGTTTTTCTCCATTACCCAATTCTTTTCTAACTAAGAACTCCCAATAAAAATAAAATGAATAATACAAACTGCAGTAAAACAGAATCATATATTTTAACATAGCCATAAATGTTGTACTCAGAGTTATCTTTCTTTCTACCACCTTGATCATTTTACTCTCATCGGGAAAATCCTGAAGTACCTTTTAATTCTCTGCTACACATCATGACCAAGTGTTGTATCCTGGAGTTCAGATTTCTCAGACTCTCCCTCCCTAGTCCTTCCTCCCCCGGCCAACTCACTGCTCTCCAGTCAGATAGGAAAGCAAGCCTACCCTTTCATCTGTGCATTCCAAGCTTGAACTATGTTAAGAATGCATTCTCCCCAGCCCTGATGGGTTTCATCCCTTCTATCATTTATGAAGCTTATCAGATCACACCTTCCCAAGTAACTGGAAAATCAGAAATTCCCTGCTCCATCCCTTTGGCTGTAGAAGATAGAAAGTTTTGCCTAACATGGGTGAAAAAGTGAGCTACCAACATTTTACACTTCTGATCTTTGCATTTTGTTCAAGATTCATTTGTCATTCTTTTAGGTAGAATACATTAACATTAATTGTTAATTTCCAAGAAGATAGAGTTGCAAATCTGGTCATATCCTCTAGTAGGAGGATTTGCCTTCTTGGAAGCAGGACTCCCCCCAGATTCACCAAGTGACAAGGAAAAGAAACAGGTTCCACGAGAAGGTCATTGGGAGGACAACAGTTTTTGTGAAGCTGAGTAACTCCTCAGATCTAGGAACATGAAGCTACAGAGCAAAGAAACCTAGAAGATATAATTAAAGCTATAAGAGATTGTGGATGATATGGGAGGGCTCAATCTAATTACAGGTACCTTTAAAAAGAAAAACGAAATTTTCTCCAGTTTGAGTCAAAGAGATGTAGTGTGAATGGACTTGGCCTGCTATTGCTTGAGGAGGTAACGTGGAAGCATGACAGAGAATGTAGCTTATAGAATGGAAAACCTGAGTCCCAGAAACAAGGAACTGAAGTCCAAGAAACAGCCAATAGTCCCCATGAGCTTGCGCTGCGTGGTTTCAGGACAATGCCACCAATCATCTAATCTGAAGTCATTTTTAAGAAAAGCAGAAAAAACAAAAATGAGTATTGTTTCAATCTAAGTCTTGATATTTTATTATAATAGCAGTAGAAAACATATACACAGGACCACTACCACTTAAACCTTGGCTTCTCACAGTGTATTTCTACCTATTAGCATCATATAACCATACTACAGTCTGGAGCAGGCTCCCTTCCCCCAAAGATGTTGTCTCCAAGCTAGTCCTTCACTGTGTTTCAAGCATGCTGTTCCAACACTGTACTAGAGAGGAAGCTCCTGGGAAAGCAGCATGACACAGAGCCTTGGCTCTCAGACTCACACAGTTATTACCTCATTATATAATTGCCTTGGCTAACATCGTCAAAGAAAATCAAGCACATACCTAGACTATTTATCAATTATAATGAAGAGTTCCTGCAGACCCTCTGAGAGTTGAAAGGGCCTAGTGGATGGTCTTTCTGTTATATGACTAATGGATTTCCTCATGAAATGGTTCGGCCTTGGAGGCTCAGTATTTTCCACATTTCTGCAGTTCAAACATCAGCAATTTTAGTAGTTAGATCAGCCTTGCTGATGGGAGTGGTATCCCATGGTGATGGACACAGAGTATGTGTCCTTAGCACAGTGTAAACTGCAGTTATTAACTAACATAATGATGGGCTATACAGTGTCAGTTTGCTGGATTATTATCCACCTGGTTTCCTTGTACTTTTCCTTAGCAAATCATCTTCTGTGGGTAATGACATGGAACAGAGAGGTTGTCTTTGCAGATAGCATGGGCTCTGCCTGGTCTAAATTTCAACTCTCCTCTGGGATTAGCATTAAGCCTGCATGGCATCATATCTCTTTTCATGCATTCCTCTAATATGTTAGCATTTTATGGGCATGTAAACAATGGCAGAGCTGCTAGTACTGCCACCAGGACTCTGTTCAGAGCCCTTTCTGCTACTGCCCTAGCCAAAGCTGACAGGTTTTCCTACCATTTGAAGAATAATGAAAGTATAATAGCCACCCCTTTTCCATGAGGAATTTATTTCAAAACCTCTCAATGAATGTCTAAAACCACAAATAGCTTAAACTCTATATAGACTTATTTTTCCCTGTACAAGTGTACCTCTGATAAAGTTTATGCATTGGGCACAATGTTTTCTGATGTAGCACACTACTACCAGTTGGAATATGTTTCTGGTCATCAGCCCACAAATCTAACCTGGCAGTCCTTTGTGATGGTAAAACTAGCATGAATTTCATTTTCCTTCTCCATAATTTTATAGAGAGAATATTTTTTTCCTTGTCATAGATCTCAGAATTTCCACAAATATTATTTTCTTTTTTTATTGAGAATGTGAAACTTGTCATTTATAGTAAGAAGTTTATGTCTTTTTTTTTTGGTCACATCTGAAATGCCAACATTGCTGCTGCTGTGCTCGGAGCCTATTATAAGGTTAAAAAAATAAGACACTTAAGGCAGGCATTGCAGTGGCCAACAGTCAGTCTAATGACCCACATGTGACTAAACGAAGGGAGAGTGCCTTGTGCAGTATGGACACAGTCGACATAGGTATGACTCATATCTGGAAGTCTGGAAGATGACAGCATGAGATTTCATCACGCTACTCAGAAAAGTACACAGTTTTAACTTATGTATTGTTGATGTATTAGTCACTTTCTCATCATGGACATAATACTCAACCCCAACAACTTAAAGGAAGGAAAGGTATTTGGGCTCATAATCTGTAGCGATTTCAGTCCATAGTCAGCTGACTCCAAGGCAGGGTGGCATGCCAGAGGACAGATAGTTTGTGACATGATAGTGGGAGGCAGAGAGAGAGAGAGACAGAGGAGAGAGAGATAGAGACAGAGAGAGAGACAGAGAAAGACACAGAGAGAGAGCTAGCAAGGGCAGAGAAAGGGAAACATATCTTTCCATGCTTTATACCTTCAGTGATCCACCTCCTCAGATCCAGACTCTGATGGTGGGACAAAGTAACTTATTTCATGGTATTTGGGAAGCAGAGCCCAGGAAAAGGATGCTTGCAAGAGATAGATGCTCCAAAGGCATGCCCTCTCTAACCTACACAGACAAACCAAGAAGCATGTTCTATTAATCCTAGATAGCCTCCAAACCAATAAAATAGACACTTTAACTAGCAGAACCATCAAGAAGTCTACTACAGTGGAGATGCTTTGAGTATTCAAAGCAACTGGAAACTTCTAATACATTACCTTTCATCTACTATAGGATTTCATGTGTCCTACCAGTAAACACCAACCCTCCATGTGGAGTGTAAGAAATGACAATTTCTGAGACTTTTCTTATTGATGAGTATCTTAGTCTATTTGGGCTGACACAGTGAAAATATAAACTGAGTACCTTACAAGTAACAGAAATTTTTTTTCCGGAGTTTTGGAGGACAAAAAAATTTCAAATCAAGGCACAAGCAGATTTGCCATCCTGGGAGGGCCTGCTGCTTTATAACCCCATAATCTCACATGGTAGAAAAGCACAAGATCTCTCCAGGGCCTCTTTTATAAGGGTACTGACTCTATTTAAGAGGCTTCTGTCATTATAATGTAATCACCTCCCGAAGGTCCCATCTCCACATACCGTTACCTTGAAGATTAGTGTTCCAGCAGGAGTTTGGAAAGATATCATCACTTAGACTATAGAACTGGGCAAAGCCAAGAGATGGTTAGAGCCTGATGGTTTCCCATACCTCAGAGGGACTTTGCTGTCATACTCCTAGTCTTGTGATTTGCAAGTCCAGATTACCTCTGTGAAATTTAGCTGTGTCTAGAGATACTGGAAACATATTGTATACACCATTATATTTAATTCCCAAGCTACTTCCTAATAGTACAATATTTTAAAATACTACTAAAAGTTGTAAAATTGCTTGGCACTATAACAGAAGGACTAGATTCTTGTTAGAAACATCATTTATCCAGAGGACAGTGAAGCTGAAAGAATGGCCCTCCCTCCTAGTTGCACATTCAGCAAGGAGCACGGAATCCACTGAGGAGTATAAGAGCTCTGTGATTTGCTCACTTATCTGAGAGGGTCTTAATCTGTCAAGATGAATATCAGGATTGGCTAACTCACAGCTCAAATTTGCTTGGAAATCAATGAGTTTGTAGCAGTGAATTAATAATTGCCTCAAGACTTCAAAAATATTTTTCTTGCGTTATTTCACTAAACCTTTCCAATTCTATAGAATGTATGCTGTAATTATTTCTATTTTAACAAAGAAACTCAAAGTGTGACAGATTATATTATACATGCAACACAGCTTGTGCTATGGGTTGAGTGTTTGCTTTCCCTCAAAATTCATATATGCTAACTAATCACTAATGATCCCTTTTCTACTAAGTGCTAAACTAGAAGTAGAGTCCCAGGACTTTATTGAGTCAATGGATTTTTGCACATGATTTACCCTAGAAACAGATGAAATTAAAAATCTGGTTAAGAATAGTCTTCGGAAGAAATCCTTCAAATACGCTTAACCAAGCAATAGGTTTAATAAGTGTTAGGTTTAAACAGTAGAGTGAACAATGGAAGATTAAAATGATGACATCTTTTGAAGTTTGTGAGATTATTTTGCATTAATTTACTGGAGCCTTTTATTACATGCCACCAAATAACCATTCAATTTTATCCTAGTAGATCAGTTTAACTATCAGTGTCTTCAAATTGTGACTGTAGAGATTTTTCCAAATCCTAAAATGCACAGCTTTTTCATCAGAATTGACATTGTTTCCTTATTATCCACTCAAGTCTTGGTTTGTCTTTTTAAAGTTCTCACTATATTTCCACACACGCTTACACCCAAGATTCTCTCAAAAAGTGGTCTCTGTGTGCCACACTAGCTTACAGACATTGCAATTAAGAATGTAATAAGTGAATTATGATGATAGATAAACATGTATCTCCAAACTATTCAGTTGCTCATTTGGGAGATTCTTATGAATCCAACACCAAAGGCAGTATAGGCTCTTTTGTCAGTTCAACTCATTTGTATCCTGCCTAGACTGACATCCCCGGAGTGCCCTAGCTTTCACATTTAGTTCAATCAGTATTTCAGTCTCCATAATTTTGGTATATAAAATTCAGCTAAGCATTTTATGGTCCTAAGGTTTTTAGAAACCTTTTATTTCTCTCAATAGCATTGATCTAATATTAATGTCTGCATTCACTAGTTTTTATCTTGTGTAATTTTGGTAACTCCCAGTCTATTTACTAATCCTACAAGATTAGAATGTGTTTCTAATAAGATAACAAAGAAATACATCAGATTCTTTCTTTTTTCTGCTGAAGTGACAGCCGGTACCATTTCCCAAAAACTTAACCTATAAATGTCATATGTTTTTCCACTGAAATGAGAAATAAATGAAAAATAATTTATATTTTATTTTGTAAGAATTAGAAGCTTTTCAGGAATACTGTTATTTTCCCAGCAGCACTAAAAGAATTATCTGTTGAAATTTTATCAAACAAGTTTAACAATGGCAAAAAGATTTTAAAGCTGAGTTTAATTTACTGAAAAAAACTAAACATTAAATTGCTAAGCTCCATTTTTCTTCTTCCTTTTTCTTTTTTTCCCCTTTTCAGAAATTTCATTTTCTTCCTCACCAATAGCTGATAATAACAGCTTTGTCTGGCCTTTGAATTCTTCCTTGTCATTTAATGCCAGCTGGGGTCTTAAGGGGTCCTGGCTTCACTTCTAGCTTTGAACTTCTGCAGACTGTAGGTTGTTAATTGTTCAGTAAAATAGCTAAAGATCAGATAAAGTTGCTTAACCCCTCCCAGCTGATGGTCACAGAGCCTGCAGTGGCTCCTTTAGGAGTCGTTCTGCTCCTTCCCTGTCATTACAGGTCTGCTCTGGAGGGTTTCAAACAATTGCCTTTTGTTGAACTCCATCTTCCCTCTCTGGGGTACTAGAAGAGTTAAGGAACATTTACATCTAAATTTATTTGCACTTTACCCTTTTCATCATTTGTGCTCTGGTAGGGATGCATATGGCACTTCTTCCCTGCTTTGCCTCCTACTACTTCATGTGAATGGTAAATGGATCTATTAAAGAGGAGGGCTGTTAAAGAGCAGGGAGTTGCATACTTAGGTTGCAATTTAATATATCTCTGTAGTTTACTCAACCAATTAAGTCATTAATTGCCTCTTCATCTAAAATTGTTCATGATAGCTTTTTAAGAACACAAGCTACAGTAAATAGGGGTATAGAGTGTGTGTGTGTGTGTGTGTGTGTGTGTGTGTGTGTGCGCGCGTGCCTGGCTGTGTATATTTTCTGTAGTTTATACATACAAATATGTACACACATACACTACAGAAAATGCGCAATTATACAGTGGACACCAAAGAAACTAGTAAGCAGAAATGTACTTAAGTATATGTAATTAATTAAAACATGGTATATTTATGTACTATAGAATAATTAGATAATAATATATCAACTAAGAGTATACTATAAAATCATGTTAAAATTTTTAAAATGTTCTTATACTAGAGATTGGAAATTGAGGTGTGTGTTTTGTGTAAAGTAGGTTTTGATCATAAAGAAAATCTACACAAGCAACGAAAAATGTTGGACCTGCAAAGCTGTCAGATCCTTTGCTCCAGATCCACCTCACCTACTCATGTTTAATTTCCTTAATGGTTCTACTTTTTTTAAAAAAGTGAAAGGACTTTTTAAAGATAAAGGTACATTAGAGCCCATTAACACCATTAGGGCAAGTGTCTTAGAGAAAATCTATTGAACATAACAAAAATGCTGAATTTCTACTCTCAGACTTTTTTGTCATTTGGCTCCCAGGACTAGAGCCAGGTGGGGTATATTTCAAAGCACCTTAATGCCATTTATATTTTACTTATGGGATATCTTGACCACCGATAAACCTTGGGAAGGACAGACCTTTTAGTTAAAACTTGCACTGGGCCTTGTGACATGAACTGCACACAGACGGTTTCCAGCTGTGAAAACACTTAAGTTCCATTTACAGCTCTACACTGTGATCCTGTCTGTGAAAGGTCTCTCTCCCTGCCCTGAGCCCAGCACTTACCTTTATGAAGGCTACAGAGCTACACCTTTGCATCACTTGCTAGAACACTACATGCAATCTCAGTTTGTTGTAGCATCACAGAAGTATGGTAACAGAATTTTGAATTTTAGAAAGTTAAAAACATTGATTTCACAAATATATAAAGGGAACTACCTTAGTTTGCATCTTATCTCTGTTTACTGCCACTTCCCTGCTTGTTAAAAAACACAGATGCAACTATTTTATTTTGACATCTGAGAAGAAAGATTTATAAATACGACTATCCTATCTAAAAGGATTTGATATTCGAGTGGAGTGAGAAATTTTAAGAAAGGCAAATTTAAATCTCTAATCCCAAAATATTAGCCTATATGATATTGCACATGCTTGAATAAATAAGAACTTGTCCAAATTTATTGTTCACAGCAATTTTCTAGAGGGCAGTTATAAAAGGTGAGGATTATTTATGTGCAGAATAAAAGGTCCATCTAACTCTCATAGACTCCTAGATAACACACCACTCCTCATCTGTCCATCAAAAAGGGAAAAAAAGTACCATATAAATTAATAGAAGTGAGACAAGGATAAAAAATTATCCTGCTGCCTCTGTCATGAGTCACTTGTACATGTCACTCCTTCTGTTTACAAGACATGCTCAAGGCAGTAAGACAAAGACAATATATCATAATAGTAGTGCACATGAGTAGATATGAGTGTGATCCCAGCAGAAGAAAAAAAAATACTCATGTGAGTCAAGCCCGCCTGATCTGAGATCCACCTGTCCACTGTTTATTAGCTGTGTGAGCTTGGGGAATCTTCCTTTATTCTTTTTTTTAATCTATAAAATACATAGGAACAAAAATAGAACATAGATGGAAAAATTATGGAGAAAATCAAAGGTCATAACATGCATAATGGGGAGCCAAAGATATAGCTCAGTGGTACTGTGCCTACCTGGCAAGTGGAAGGTCCTGAGTTCAATTCCCAGTACCAAAAAAAAAAAAAAAACAAGAGGGGCTGTAGGTGGTGGTTCACCTGTAATCCCAGCACTTGGAATGCTGAGTCAAGAGGATCCCTCAAGGTTTGAGGCCAGCCTGGATGCATAGCAAGTTCCAGGACAGCCTGAAATGCATAGTAAAACCTCATCTCAAACAGACAATACATTAATAATAATTAATAATAATAATAATAATTAATGATAAGTTTCACAGTCTTATGGAAAACCCAGTACTATTATGGACTACTGGACTATATTGGGAGATTCTGGTGAACGCAGGCACCTACAATATTTAAATGACAATGGAATGTCCATCTCTGACAAAACTAACCAAAAAAGTGAAATAGAAATGAACGACCCTTTTATATCTGTATACTCAAAATAGTTAGGATAGATATACAGCTCCATTCTCTTAATTCAATGAATAGAGAGGTTTATTATAATAGTGTTTGAGACAGGATATCATGTCTGCATCTTATATAGTGAATAACCACTATGGTACGATATGCATTTCATAATACAGTTCAAGAATGTATTAATTCTTGAAAATGTACCGGTAATCGGTTGTGAAACTGTCTCATTGATATTTGTTTCTCAGTAAAACTGTTTCTAAAAAAGAAAGAAACTAATCCCCCCCAAATAATGTGTTTCATAAAATAAAAATTAAAAGGTTTGTAAGTAAAGATATTTAAAAGTACACACACGTAAGCACAGTACCTGACACATACTAAATAAATATCATAAATGCTACATTAAGATTCTGTAGCTTGGTGGCCAGCAAGATAGCACAGCAGACTAAAGCACCTTCTCAGGAAAGCTTAGGCAAGTGCAGGTACCATGGTTCTATCCCCAGCACCACATGCCATGGACTGAGCCAGCCACAGAGCCTGGGCCTGGTTACTCACACCCTGTAACCCCAGCGCTGGGGAGGCTGAAAGCAGGAGGGTCACTATGTATGTGTCTGAGTTGAATAGTAAAACTCTGTAACAACCAAATGCATTAAAAAGAAAAAAAAAATTATAGTATAGAGAAGTTCTAGCGTTAAAAGTCTTAGTTCAAGAACATTAGTTTAAGTATCAAATATATATCTATATCTGTATCTATATCTATATAATAGTTAAGATAGTTATGCTATCTAAAAAGTTTATGCCTCTGTTGAATGATCAGATTTGTGCCTATATCTTGTAACATGAGCAACTCTTTTGAAGAAAACAATAAGCGATATACTACTATGACTCTCCTACAATTTTCTTTTGAAATTTCATACCATTGTTTTGTTTTTTAGCATAAATTTTTGAAAACCTGCTCTCATCTATGAGGGAAAAACAGGGTGTGGAACACCCTTCTAGCATAAAGACATAGCTGGACAAAATGCATGAAACTCCATTTTCAGATATTGGACAACAGAGACAATAGGACTGTAATCTCTGAGTGAGAGCAATTCATCTTGAGAGATTTCCCAGACTGCAGGATAGGTAGGGACACAAAGGGCGGATGTAGTTGAGAAGAGTTTGAAACATCAAAGTGGCTGCAACTTGTGAGTTTATTACTAGAAAAGAAGGAGCGATTCAATCAAACAGTCCCAGAATTTTACACAGTGTTCACTTGGCATTTTGTCTATAGCTGTCTAGCTATCTAGCTAGATAGATAAATGATAGATGATAGATAGATAGGTAGATAGACAGATAGATAGATAGATAGCTCTGTGTGTGTGTGTGTGTGTGTGTGTGTGTGTGTGTGTGTGTGTGTTTAGAACAAAATTCTATCTTGCTGGGCAAAAATCAATGCATGGAGGAAACCATTATCACCAAAAATTAACAGATCAACTTGAAGAGCTAAAGCAAACCCAGTAATCTTCAAGTTATCACACTCAAAGTGAAGAGACCACAGAATATAGTGGATGCTTTCTAAAAACTACCAGAAAAATAAAACCACAGAAGTAAGGTACAATAAAACCTAGAGTAACATTAACTCTAGGCCTGCTGTGACCTCAAAATCTTTGATCTACAAGTGTAACTTGATTAGCTATCCTAAAACAGAAGTTTTGTGAAGACATTCAACAAAATCTAGTACTTATAAAGTTATGGTTTTCACTATCAAATTGAAACCCAGCAAGTATTAGATGGTAGTGATAAAAGTGTAAAGCAATGGAGCTTCAAAAAATAAAAAATCAAATCTCTGTATAAAAATTGCATTGGATAGAATTCATAGGACATAGGTATTTCAAAAAAAACTCCAAACTTGTAAGTATATAAACAGAGTGATTAAAGCAAAGCAACAAGAAAAGACTGAACAGAAAACAAATAATGTTGATGTCTTTCAGTATGTTGTGTGTACATCGCAGTTCTAGTGAAAAAGGAAAGAAACTGAAAAGTGATATTACAATAATAGTTCAAATTGTTTATAATTTCATCCATTTTATAATGCCAGAGTTCATATAATATTAATAAACTTTAAGTTGGACAAACCCAATGGAGACATACGTTTACACAATAATCTGATTAAAAATTAAAACCATTCACTAAGAGAAACTCTTAAAAGCAAGATGGGGAAAATAATATTTTATACTAAGTAAAAGCCAGGTGATCATACTGTAATCCCATCATTTAGAAGTCTGAGACAGGAGGATTGTCATGAGTTCAAGAGCAGAACTGGGTTGCATGGTGAATTTAAGGTCAGCCTGAACTACACAGTAAGATTCTGTCTCAAGCAAAATAAAACGAAACACTGCACATACCCAGATACTACCAAGTCAAAAAGAAAAAAAAAAAAAAAACTAGAACAGATGGAACAAATGGAAAACAGCAATAACAGTTAAAATCAAACAATATTAATAATGACTCTAAACACTTAAAACTACAATTAGAAGAAAAAAATTATTTATTTTTGGAAAGAGCAAAAATTAGAATTAAAATAGAAAAAAGTAAAAATGATACAGAATTTCAATTAGCAAAGTAATATTAACTTCACAATACTTGTCTTACTATATAGTGCTGTCTTCCAACCAACTATTCATATTTCCAGATACCTGCATATAAAGTTGAAGAAGAAAGAAAAAATGTACAAGACATTAAGAACAGAAAATGTACAAACAATTGAAAAAAGGAGATGAAACAAATTAAGGCATTAGCTGCTTCTTTCCATAGACTAGCAGAAATGCATAGTACAGTGGTCCAAACCATTGCTTGCATATACAGCTAAATCTCTTTACCCCATTCCCTCTCCTGTCCTTCTTGACTCAATAATTCTTGCCTTTTGAATAAATTTGTTCCTTTTTCCCAATATCTATTATACCCTTTAGATTCCATTTTTCTCTTTCAGGTTCTCACACTAGGAGACAATATCATGTTTTCACATGCAGGTCTGACTTATCTCTTGAGGGCGTTCTCCATTT
>PVKA01036784.1:0-21520 GCA_004027165.1 Ctenomys sociabilis
CACCATCACCACCACCATCACCATCTCCACCACCACCTCCACCATCACCACCACCTCCACCATCACCACCTCCACCTCTACCATCACCACCACCATCACCACCACCTCCACCACCATCCCCTCATGACCGTCACCATCTTCACTGCCATCACTGTTGTGGCTGTGTCCGGATAACCTCCCCAAGCCTCCTGAGTGGCGCAGACTGCTGGAATTGAGCATTCACTCCGGGTCCAGGGCTGGGCCTCTGGGTGCGCACGCTACACCCACTCAGTGTGAGGGAGGAGAGCGGCCTGCTCAGCACCGCTCCTCACTTTCTGCTCTTGCTGTTTTGCTGTTTTCCACCCCTGTGAGCTGTTGCCTCTGCCCTGCGCTGCTCTGCTTTGGAGCCCGCAGAGCATGGACTTAAACCTCCACAAACTGTGAGCTAAACAAACCTTTCTTTCTTTAATTTGGATGTTGGATATTTTGTCTCAGCAATGAGAGAAAAGTACCAGGACAGTCACCATCCCCAGCAATGTCACTGTCACCATGAGAATAACAGCCTGCCTGTGGAATTCCAGCCCTGGGCCTGGGGCATCCACAGAGACCCCAGGCACAGAGCGGTCAGCCCATGCTGCCCCTGAGAGTAGCAAGAGGCACTGGCTCAGAGTTCACCTGAACCACGCCCCTCCCGAGGGTTCTCCCTGCTCTGCTGGGGTGCCCACGGGGTTTCACAGGTGGAGTCCCCTGAATCGTCACCATGTGCCTCTGAGGGAGGCTGTATTACCCCAAATAAGCATCAGGGAAGTCGAAGCACAGCGAGAGCCAGGCTGGGGACACCTGGAGGCCCGACTCCGTTTCCACGGTCCTTCATGCAGCCGACCAAGCTTAGGAAGCAGTGGGTAAGCAGACGCAGAGAGACACTAGTGGTGCTGTCTCCACTAATCAAGTTAATTGGGTGATGGCCACTTTGCAGTGCTCAGCGCTGACAGCCTCGAGCTGGGCCTTCCCGCAGAGGCTTTCACCAGGCCCGAGGGGAGGTGCCGCTGTCCAGCAGCACCAGCCTCCTTCCCCCGCAGAGCAGGGGTGCGCGGGGCTCCCTTTCCGACTGAGAAGCACATGGCAGAGACGAAAGACTAAATGGCCATGTAAGGTCACTAACTGACCCTTGGATGAGGCGACGAGATGAGCCCGGCGTCTGCCCACTGCCTCGGGCTCTGAAAGCCGAATCACCCCAAAGAGACGAGTGTGATTTCATTTCTATTCCATCTGCAGGAGGGGAAAATCAATGTTTGCTAAATGGAAAGGGAGGCGATCAGTGGGAGGAAATGTATTTCCAACTTTTAATAGGGTCTTATCGACAGGGTAAAGCAGCCAGCCCGTGTGGCAGGTGGCCTGGGGGTGGCAGGGGTGAGACACCTTGGCGGCTGCGTCAGAGACAGTAGGAGAACTGAAAATGAGGTGCAGATTGAAGCCAAGGGGTTCCTCTGCCAGGCTGGGGTGACTTGGCCCTCCAAGCGAGCCCTGTGGAAAGAGAGGGGGCCCAGAGAACCAGGGAGTAGACCCATCTGCCAATAGAAAGGACAAGGCAGCAAGGACAGCGTCTCCCTGCAGGGACACAGGCTGGCAGGAGGGGGACAGGGTTCAGAACCCCCTGCGGCAGGAGGCCCAGGACCTGCAGGGCTCCCGCAGCCACGGAGACTTGCATGAGGGCCCCGATTAGAGGGTGCAGGCCAGGAAGGATCTGGTGGTCCATGCTCCTTGTGCAACGCAGAGGGGCATCCTACGTGTCAAGTGTAGCGCCTAGCAGCGGGGCGCGGCTGTGATGGAGGCAGACCTGCCCTGCCCTGGGGACATCGGGCCAGCCTTACAGGGCTTGATGGGCCCTGGGTGGGGAGCAGAGGGTGGGGCCAAATCCAAGCTGGCGGCTGGAGGAACCTCACAGGGACAGGGCTACCAGGTGGCTGAGGGTTTGCTCAGTTCTGGCCAAAATCATACACAGGCAAAGCCGAGGTCCCTTGCTGTAACAGCCTGCACTGTGAGTGTCAGCTGGGCCAGCATGCGGTACCAGCAGGCAGAACCAGAAGCTGAGCGGCCCAAGGCCGAGGACCACAGAGGTGGCCTCTGTCACTCTCTGCTCTCTCCACTCTCACCACCAGCCCTGCTCCTGGCCACTGTCCAGCGCCCATGACCTTTGATGCAGCAGCCTTACCAGCCCAGCCTACTCTGCTTGGACAGACCTCATGGGCAGGCGAAGCACCCGTAAGAGCCTCTGCCGGGACTTGAGTTTCAGCATGTGGGAAGCAGTTCGCAGACCCACCTGCTAAGGGGTAGGGAGGCTACCGACATGGAAGAAAAGGCAACGGCTGTCCCTGGAGGAAAGGGCTCCTCCTGGACCAGCCAAGGGTGGCTGCAGAGCGGTGGAGCCATCCACGTGGAGGCCTCCCGGGCCTCCAAAAGCCGCAGCCAGCCATGCACGGGCTCCGGACACCTGCCTCAGCAGGGCCAGCTCTGGGGTGGCGGGAGGCATCAACCACCAGACCCCTCCTTGGGAGGAAAACCCACGTTCAGGAGCACGGGGCTGCATCCAGGGCCCTGCAGGAAGCCCCACAGGGAAGGACGGAGCTCCAACCTGCTTCCAGCAGGCGCGCCCGCCCTTTCCCCCTCGGTCTCTGAGGCGTCATCCTTCACGCTCTGCACTGGAGCCCTCCCGACCACGGCTGCAGGCCTTGTAGCTCCACCACTGACCTCAACGTGGACTCCCAAGGCTCCCCCCACCCCGTCCCCCCAGCCATGTGCCGCTTGATTCAGTGAGAGTCAGGCCCTGGGCAGGACGTCTTCTCCTCGGCCCTCTCCTTGACCACCTCTGGTAGCTTCTGCACAGACAGAACCCGGGAGAGGAGGTGGAGCATGGGCCCCGAGGGTGCTGAATTGTCACTAAGACACAAGGCCCGTCACCCACAATCTACGGAAGGAAGGGTTATTAGGGCCCACGGCTTCCTGCCCCAGTCCGTCCTCAGTGAGCTCCAAGGCAGGACTTCATGGCGGAAGGCGCGGGACGGAAAGCACAGAGGGGAGAGGGCCGGAACCTCGACACAGGCTCCCCCAGAAGCACACTTTACCAATCTCCTATGCGTCTCTTAAGACAAGATTGATGACCAAGGTCAACCATTGTGGTGAATTTTTAAGTCATTTCCTCCTGAATCAAAACGTCTAATGCCTTTGAAAAAGTCCAGACAATGTAGAGAGATGAAGAGACAAAGAAAAAAATACCAGTGATCTCACCATGAAGAAACAAGCCTTAATATTTTAATTTCCTTTTGGTCTCTTCCTTCTGCCCATAAATAACTCTATACACTTGTCACAGGTTGGACCATGCCATATGTATTATTTTATGCCATTTGTAATTTAATTAGTAATTTAATCTAATTTTTTTTCTTTTCTTTTTTTTTTGTGGAACCAGGGATTGAACTCAGACCTTTACACTTGGCAGGGAAGTGCTTATTCCACTGAGCCATCTCCCCAGCTCCTAATCTCATTATTTAATTAGCTAAATTTCTTTTCTCTTTCTTTCTTGCTTTTTTTTTTTTTTTTTTTTTTTTTTTTTTTTTTTTTTTTTTTTTTTTTTTTTTTTTTTTTTTTTTTTTTTTTTTTTTTTTTTTTTTTTTTTTTTTTTTTTTTTTTTTTTGTATTACCAGGGATTGAACTCGGGACCTAGAGAAAAGAGGAGGCTGGGCGTGGTGGTTTGCACCTATAACCCCAGCACCTAGGAGGCTGAGGTGGGAGGTTCACAAGTCCCAGTGCACCCTGGGAAATTAGCAAGATCTTGTGTCAAAATAAACCAGAGGCACAGCTAAAAGGCAGAGCTTTCTCCTAGCTGTGTGCGGACCCAAAGTCTGGCCTTTAGGGCTGCTAAAGGAAGCCGTGAGGAGGGGACGGGCACTTTGGGGGACAAACAGACCCAAACCATGGCCCCCCTCCTCCACCTGGTGCTTTCTGGTCCTGTGGATCGGGTGCTGCCCACCAGTGGGGGAGGGGTTCTGAGGACATCAACCCCCAGAGCCACTGGCGACCAGCTTCCAAGCAGACATCCACCCACGGCCTCCTTCAGACTCTTCCCCCACTCACCATTTCCAATTCAGGGCTTTTCAGCGTATTTTCCAGAGTTGTGCCAGCTTCGATTCATCACCCCCAGAGGAAGCCCAGAGAGCTGGCCTCTTCCTGCCTCCTCCAAGCCCCACAACCCACTCACCTCCTGTTTCTATGGATTTCCCTGCTCTGGGCACCTCGTAAGAATGGGGTCACCTGATGCCCAGCTTTGGCTTCTCTGCCACGGGAGGTGGATCAGAACACACTTCCTCTTCGGGGATGTGCACTATTCCGCCATCCTCGTGTTGTCCATCCATCAGGAGACAGGTAGGCTGTTTCCATCTCTTCACTACTGTGACTAGAGCTGCTCACCCCTGAGAAGAGGCAGCTGGCCAGAGGGGCTCTGGAACATGCTGGGAGAAAGCCCAATGCCGAGTTCATTTTTAGATGTGTGTGTGTGTGTGTGTGTGTGTGTGTGTGTGTGTGTGTGTGTGTGTGTGTCTGGAAATTAAATCCAGGGCCTTTGTGTTGAACTACATCCCTAGACCTTTTTGAATAAATTTCTCTCAAATTTTAAGACAGAGTCATTAAGTAGCCCCAACAAGGCTTGAATTTTCAGTCCTCCTGCCGCAGCCTCCCAGAGTCATTGGGATCCCAAGGCCGGCCTGACTTGCGTTTCTATTTTAACAAAGTCTCATTCACAAGCTGATACCCTTAGGGTGTTTACTTGCTTCACTGCGCAGGAGAAGGTGCCCCGAGGCCCGCTTCTGCCCCAAGCCCATGTCCTGGTACTCAGTGCCCTGCCTGCCAGGACGGAGCATCACGTGACCTCCGTGCTTAACGCTGAGGCTGTGCCCAGGTCACCCGGGTGCAGGACTTGCTGCCTGCTCCTGTGCATGCAGAGGTGAAGGACTGAGACCCACCAGGACCCAGACGCTGCTGTGCCGAGTCCCCTCTGCCCCACACCAGGCCCACCCGACTGCTTGGCATTTGGTTGGGGCTGATGCCCTGAGAAGCCACAGGCCAGATTCCCAGGGAGGGGACCCCACGGACAGAAGGAAAGGTGTCTTCTCCAGCTGTCCCCTCCCAAGCCCCAGTCCCCAGGCCCAGTTCCTCGGTCCTGACCGCCCCATTGATGTGCTGGGGTGATGTGCTGCAGACCACTTGGGGAGGCGCAGGGGCCCAGCCGCTATCTCCGGTTAGCGGCTCAGCTGCTTCCCTCTCCCCTGTCCTAAGCCACCCAGACAAGGCCACGCTGCAAACACAGGTCCCGTGGCTGCCCGCAGCGCCGCACATCCCAGTTCCCAGTCTTTGCTCCCAACAGGACGCTGGCCGGCTGGGCCACGAGGGCTGTGGGCAGCCCTTGCACTCAGCGAGACACAGGGTCCCTTAGCACACATGGAGCCAGCCACATGGCCCCTGTCAGGGCCCAGCTCCCTCTGCGACCCCTGGAACTGGCCGGCCGGGCAAAGTCCTCAGGGAGCTCCACCACTCTGCCCCTGGAAGCTGCCTGTGGCTGGCCGAGTGGCACTGTCCCCAGGTGATGTGCCCGAGTCCTCAGCCTGAGCGCCAGCTTGGGATTGGAGCCACCACGGGTGGGGCTAGCCGCCAGGACCCAGGCTCAGTGGGGTGGGCCACTGTGCACACAGAAGCAGGCGAGCAGACACCCCCACAGACAGGGCTGAGGCGGAGCGCCCACAGGAGCTGGCAACACGCTCACTGAGAGAAGCTGGGGCCTCCCCAGAGCCCACCCTCAAGGGAAACCCTGAGGGCCCAGCAACACCGGCGGCCCAACTTCTGGCCCAGAGCTGGGAGGGAAGGCTCGGCTGGCAATTAGGGTCGATGCAGCTCTGTCTCAGTAGCCCCAGAAGCACAGACAGCAGAGTTTCCGGCACGGAGGGCCTCGTGGCCCGTTCTCGGTGCTGGCAGGGCCAGGCTTGCAGCCCCCCATCTCCACCAGCTGCCCACACCTCACCACTCAGCCCAGAGCCCAGGGGAGCCCAAGGCTGCAGCCTGAGGGGGGGGCCAGATACAGATGTGGGGGCAGGTGGCCACCCAGGGGCACTGAGGCTGTCGGCTCACCCCGGGCCTTGTAGAAGCCCGCAGAGCAAGCAGACAGGGTGAGGAAGGGGCACATCCAAGGCTGCAGTGAGCCTACTCCCACCTCATGGGTCTGAGCCACTGACTCAGGGTGGGTACCGCCAGGCCCTGCAGCAGCTGCCTCACCCCGGGTGGCCTGCCGCGCCCCCAGGGGCTGGGCCCTCCATCTCAGGTGTCGCGAAAGCCACCTGGGAGAAGCATCCGGAAGCTCCTCTTCCAGCACAGGCTCAGGTTCCAGAGGTCGCTGGGCTCGCTATCAGCCTGACTGTCGCATGAACCCCTCTGCTCCTCTCCCTGCCCTCACCTCCCCCAGGCGGGCAATCTTTGCTGGCCTCGATGCTCGTGCAGCAGGTTCTACTGCAGTGTCATCCGCTCCTAGCTGGGGACACAAAGAGGACACGGCCGGCTTTGCAGCCAGGAGCAAAATGGCACTGCGCCAAGCTTCACCCCATCCTGGTGACTCCACGGGGTGTGACTCGGCGGGCGTCAGAAGTGTGAGACCCACAGGGACACGGACCACCGTCTCTGGCCATCCACAGAGGGAGATGCATTTGGTGGACGGCTGGACGGAGCAGCAGGGGGGGGACACTGCCTGCTGCTTTCCAGTCCTCGGATGCCAGGGCCTGGCGGAGTTGAGGGATGGTCCTGGGTCCCTGTGAGGCCCACAGTGCGCAGATCCGGAACGCGTATGGAAGCCACTTGGCACATGCAAGTGCCCGGCCTGGCGCCCACGCATGCCTCACCCTCACAAGTGCCCCCGAGGAGCTGCAAGTCCTCACTCACTCTTGAAGGGGAGAAGAGGTACCATGCAGACCCTGTGTACCCACAAACCCACACCTGTGCCCAGCCTTGCTCAAGAACCCCTGCCAAGAGCCCAGTGGATGAGGAAGCCACTACCCCTCTCTGGTCCCAGTGCCAGGACAGGGCTGTTGCTCCCTCCTGGCTGAAGGATGGACAGCAGGACACTGGGTGTGACCAGCACTCTACAGAATAAGGGCGGGAAAGGAGTGCACACCCCAGCCCGGTGTGGGGCACTGGCAGGGCGAGGCCAGCACAGCCTCCGCGTCTCCAGCAGGGACAAAAAGGCCCCTAGAAGCCAGCTAACCAGGAGCCAGCTCGCTGTCCACGGGGACCCAGCCCCATGCCTGCAGAGCCCCGTGGCTGTGAGCCAGGTAGCATGCGCACGCACACACACACACACACACACACACGTGAGCGGGAACACCAGGGCATCACGGTTTTGTGGTTCCTGGACAGAATCCCAAACAATTCCAGGAAAAATCCAGATGTGCTTGTCCTCAGGGAAAGGTGACCGGGAAGGTTTCACTGTCCAAATAGGGCTCGGCGGCTTTGTTCCCCCTGCCCAGCTGCCCCCTGGCCACGCTGTCCCTTTCTGGGAGCAGGACGGCTGCTGAGGCTGGCAACACTCCATGAAGCTCCTGGTGGGCTGGGGGAGGGGCGGCACGGCCTCCTCGGCCTGTGCTAATCCCCTGGGGGCTGTCCCCACCCCGCAGGAGCAGCTCAGCTCCAGCAGGCAGGCCGATCCCAGGTGCGGCTGTCACCAAGATAAAAGAGATGTAATTAAATTCCAATCAGCTGAGCGATTTGTTATCCTAATGTATTATTTCCTCCAGCCCTGAGTCCCGGAGATCCATCTCCACCAGGCCTGCATGGTGCAGGCCGCTTCCCCGCTCTGGGTCTTCTCACATGCTGGGCCCAGCTGCCAGGGAGCACCCGGGGGTGACACGCACCCCACCTGCCCCACGCGGCTCTGCACACGTCCCTCCCCCATGCCAAGCCTTGAGGTGATAATGAAGTCATTTTTCTAAGGAATGGTCAGCTGGCAGACAGCCGCATGGCCAGCGGCCACTAACAGAGCGGGGAGGGCAGGCCTGGGGGGTGCAGCCAGACAGGGCAGCTGGACGTCGCGAGTGTGGTACACTGTGGCCACCACCACATGAGTGCTGTATGTGGAATACCTGGGCCACTCTGCTGTGGAGGGGACACCCAGGACCTGGCACCAGCCATGTTCCCCACACAGGGACACCCCACCAGGTGGGTCCACCCACGGGCCCAGGTGCACACGCGGAGGCTGAGGGGCAGGATGCACCGCCATGGTCCGGCGTGTCTGGGCTCCGTGGCCAGCCACCCCAGGTCACACAGAGCTCAGTCAGATGCAGCAGAGCCTGGGCTTGCCCTGGGGAAGCGAGGGCCCTAGAAGGCGCTGGACACCTGGACTCACAGCCGCTGTCACCCATCCTGAGTCCCACCATGGCTAAGCGTGACTCAGAGGACCCTGGGACCGCACCCTCCTGCTGCACCCAAGCTCGAGCGGCTCCCCCTGGCCAGTCTCACGGTGAGGACTGGGGTGGCGCCAGCTGTCATTCTGCCCACCCAGGGAGCAGCAGTGTGTTCATCCGAACGTCTGCTGACCCACAGCCTCCACTTCTGCTACAACGGGTCTGCTGGCTTGGGGTGAGGGCCTGGCCGGCAGGTGGACGTAGTGCACGGGTGGCCGTGGGCAGCAGGCCCGACTGGAGGTGCCCGTGGCAGGTCACCCACGCCCACGCCCACACAGCTGCCATCCTTCCTGGAGGAGGGGACACCCTCCCCGCTCTGCCCAGGCACCGGCTGCTGGCGTCTTGCGCACCCTGATTCTCCTAACAGCCCCAGGGGCAGATGTCCTGCTGGAAACAAGGCCCAGAGTGGGTGAGTGCCCACCCAGAGTCACACAGCTCCAGGGTTGACACTGCCAGGGACAGGAATGGATACCAGCCTTGGAGGAATCATGAAAAATCCATATTTGGGGTCGTGGGATTGCACATACGATTCCTCATAACTTTCCCTTGCCAATAAATATGGTGTTTTTTAAACAGTAAATAAAAGGTGAATCATGGAAACAACAAACATGAAATGACTGAAGCTTTTTAACCGGGGTAGATATGAGGATTTAAAAATATTTTCCCTGGGCTCCAACTTAGGAAGAGTCTGAGATGGGGCTAGGGTGCCAGTGACACACGCATGTATGCACACACAGACAAGCATTTGCACACGTGCACACACAGGCCACACAGGGGCAGTGGGGAGAACCTGGAGCCCTGTGAGTCCCGGTCAGTGGCCACTCTGAGCGGTTGGCACAGGTCCTCCAAGGGACACCAGGTGAACTCAGGGCTGGGGTCTGCAGGACCACAAGCTCCACAAGGCTGAGGCGAGGCTGTTGAGGTGGGAACCCACATGGGGCCTGGGGGTGCACTGTGGGTCATGGGGTGCTCCCCCACTAGTTGGCACCCCTGTGGGTGGAGTGCAGCCACCCGACCCATTACCATAGCCCTCTGCAAAATAGGCAGGTCAGGCCCAGGACCCACCAGGGGGACTCCCCTCTGCTGGTCCAGGAGCCCTGCGTGGTGCCCACCTGGAGCTGGGCCACACAGGGTACGGCACCAGCCCTCCCCCTTGGGATCTGTCCTGGAAGTGAGCGCGGCACCAGGAAGGGCCTACAATTGCGCCTGTGCTGCTCCTCACAGCCCGGCCTTGCTCCCACAGGCGGGCCGGCAGCCCCTGCAACCGGGGTGCTGAAGCCAGGCTGTGATGCCCTGCCCATGGATCCCAGGGGCCAGGTCGGCGGGAGAAGGCCCTGGTTGGCGACCTGTGACTACCACAGGTACAGACAAGGCCAGGCATTGAGGAGCAACTCCGTCATCCCTAGAGCCCTCCAGCCTGCCAGGCTGTGCACTCTCACTCCAGGGCCGCCCTGAGTCCTAGGGTCCTGATCCACTTCACGAGCCCCTTGCAACTTGTCCTCCATCTACCATGCTGGTACCCACTGCCACCTGCCCATCTCCATCTTGCCCCAGCTGAGCTTTAGGGGGCAGAGGTTCTGGCAGACCAGCCATGGTCTCCGAGGAGACCTGGGGAGCTGGGTTCCCCTGCCTAGAACCCCCTGGACAGCAGCAGGAGAACGCTGAGCTCTGGCCTGCAGCCAGGCCCACCTTATACATGTCCCCTCCTCCTGCCACCTCCATGCCACTGCTGAAGCCCCCAGGCCTGGGTCTCCCTATCTGAGCAATGAGGGTGTCACTCTTTCCTCATGGAAGCCGTGCAGGTGGCACAGAGCTGGACACGTGCTGGACGCGGAGGCAGGAGACTTGTCTCCGAGCAAGGGCCAAGGCCAGAGCCCCTTGGGCAGCCTCCAGCTCCTCCTGCTGGAGGCGTCCTGCCAGCTCCCGACGGGCTGCATACGCGGACGAACGTGCCCAGGACAGTGCCAAGCCCTCGCGCGGAGAAAGGACGCACTGGGGAGGGAGGAGGCCCATGCCAAGATGAATATAGCAGCCCTATTCATGCGGCGGGAACTGGAACCCTCCCAGGCGGCCAACAATGAGCTGGGGAAGCCAGCGCTCAGGCAGCTGCGTGGCCCCATGGGCACACAGCACTTGGCAGAGCCAGTGTGGGGGCGGGGGGCGGGCCTGGCATGTGCTTGCGGGGAAAGCAACTTGGGGTCCCAGCCCTGCAAGAAGCCCATGCCTTGTGCCCCCACAGTGCAAGGAAAGGGTCCAGCACTTGAAGACTGAACCCAGCCAGGCCCGTCACAAACTGCCCCCTCGGGACTTCCCCTTGCTCGGCCTCAGTTTTCCCTCCTCTGCCCAGGGTGGCTGCAGTGCGAGGATGCCACGGGACACGTGTGGCAGTCATGTGATGGTGGGCACCCAGGAAAGGGCAGAGTGGCTTCTTCCAACACTGAGGCTGCCAGGCATGGGCTCCCCATGCACCCCAGAATGGCCTCACACCCCTGCTCCTCTGCAAACCAGGCTCCCACGCCCCTCCTGCCTGGTCCTACCCAGTCCCACACGAGCTGCCCTCTCGGGCAGGTTGGCAACTGCAGCTGGCCCTCAGTATGAAGGCCAGGGCCAGGGAGCAGATGGCAGCAGATGGGCCCAGGACTCCCTAGCCCCAGCTCAAGCCAACACCCAGTTGTGGGCACCATGAGCCTAGCAGCCTCCAGGGACACATGGCAGGGATGTAGGGTGGTGGGGAGGACCCGGAGCCCTCCGGAGGTATGGGAGATGGGGGCTCCACCCCCGCCTCCTCTCTGAGGTTGCTGTGCTGGGCTCGTGTAGGCAGTGACGGTGCAAAGCAGCCTGACTCCTGGCTCCACACAGCCCGAGTAGGAAGTGCTCTCCGGAGGGGAGGCCGCAGCGGCAGGGCCAAGGAGCAGGATGAGGATTCTGCACAGAGGCCAACACTGGCTTGCTTAGTCCTGGCCGAGCCCCTCCCAGACCCGAGCAGCCTAAAAAGTCCTTTCTTATCTTTTCTTCCCCAGCCATCGCCATCATTCTGCAAACTGTACAAACAAGGAAACTGAGTCTCAGCAAGTTTTCGCAGCCACAGGATGGAGCCAGAGCTGAAAACAGGTCCCAGGCGGACCCTGCCCCTCCCACGAGCCCTGCTGGCCCTGCCGCACCCCGGCCGCCCCAGGGGTACTCCACAAGGAAAGGCCCCCCTTCCTCAGCCCCATGTGCAGCGCCCAGCCCACCAGTCGGTGTTCTGCGCCTTCTCCCGCCCCACCCCCAGCCTGGACGCCTCAGCTCCGGCTGTGTGGACCTGGGGTGGCTCCCTGGAACCCACCAGAAACGCTGAGCACGTATGAGCCATTTTCGCGATGAGTTATAATTTTCCTTCATTTCCCCTTCCAAACACACTAATTAGACGGACATTGTCAAGGAAGCCCATTGAAATTCAAAAGCACATCCTCTCTCCAGAGCACAGCCCCGCTTCCTCGGAGGCGACTGTGGGCAGTGTTGGGCTGGGCGCGGACCCACACGAGCACAGGCACGCGCACGCATGCACGTGCACGCGGGGTCCGCCGGGTCACGTGCTGCAGGGTCTCGGGTGGAGGCCTTGACTTTCCCTTGCTGTGGCGCTCTTGCCCGTCTGGGCGGCTGGGGCAGCAGACCATTGTGCTTCTCTGGCTGCAGCGACGCTGGCTCCACCCCTCACCTGTGCCCAGCAGAGGCTTCTGCCCAGCCTGAGGAGTCAGATGGCCTTGGCGGGCTGCCCAGACCCTGGCCCTGGGCTCTGGGGTGACAGGAGAGGGAAGAGTTCCAACTCAGGCCCAAGACCCAGTGCACCTCAGCCTCAGATCTAGGAGGGAACCACATACTGAGGTGATGAGGGGGAGGCCCTGACTCAGAATGTAACCCTGAGCTGGGTGTGGTGACGCACACCTGTAATCCCAGCACTCCACTCGAAAGCTGGGTGGGGCAGGAGGATCGAAGGTTTCAGTCCATTCTGAGCAACTAAGTGACTTAGTGACACTTCAAACTACAAAAAAAAAAAAAAAAAAAAATTAAAGGGCTGGGGATGTGGTTCAGGGCCATAGTCCTGGGCTTGATCCATAGTACTAAAAAAAGTGGAGAAATGAAATTAAAATGTCACCCTCCCCTCTTTGATCAAAGTTAGCACACAGTAGGAGAAGATCACACACTGACTGTAAACTGCGAGCGTGCAGGAGGGAAGCAGAAGTGGTCCGCCTTGGAAGTAACACAAAAGCCCCCCACCCTGTGCCAGGGCCAAGGTCCAACTTGCAATTTCCTGCCTCAGCCTCCCAGAGTGCTGCGATCAGAGATGCATCACCACCCCAGCTCTGAAACCCCCACCCAGCGGGGCACAAGCCTCAGAGTGTCATTGCCAGGCCAGGACTCCCTGGGGCTGGGGGATACAGCCAGGGAGGCTGGACTCTAGAAGGACCCCAGGCCCCGGCCACGGCATCCTGTCCTGGCTCTGCAGTACCTGCAGGTTGGGGACACCAGGAAGAAGAGGCCACGTGCTGTGCACCTGCTGAAAGGGGGCCACCCTGCATGCAGTCTGCAGGCTCAGAGCAGCCCAGAGCCCCGGGGCTGCCGTGCAGTGCGGCCAGCTGCAGCAGGACAGGAGCCTCCTCGCTGATGGGAGCCTGGTCCTGGACACCCAGGGTCCAGGAGGCAGGGCTGCTCTCTGCCCTATGCCATCCCTCTGGGAGCGGGGGCCCCTGGCCATGCTCAGCTGAGGTCAAAGAGGAAAGGGGATTCCCATTTGCGCCGGAGGGCAGAGCCCACTTCCTGGGGTGTAGGACACTGGCCGGGGGGCAGGGCGCTGCCTCAGGTCTCTGGGTCGAGACTCACCTTGAAGAGCTCAGCTGAGCCAGGCTTGCTGATGTCCCAGTAGCTTCAGCTACTCAGGACTGAGGCGGGAAGATCACAGTCTCAAGGTCAGCCTGGTAACTGAGTAAGATCTTGTCTCAAAATTAAAAATTAAAATTAAAAGGGCTTGGAAGTGGAGCGCAGTGGCAGAGCATTGGCCTGCACGCTCAAGGCCCTGGATTCCATCAGCAGGATCCTGTAAGGGAGAAGAGAAAAAGGAAGAGGAGGAGGGGAGGGATGGAGGGAGAGGGAAGGAGGGGAAAGAGGAGACAGAGACAGAGAGAACAGATTGGAAACTTTCCCTCCAAACTCTCTCACCCCTGCCACTTTCTAACAGCTGCAAGCAAATCACGGGCCTTCCCCACACTGGCTGGCAGAGGGATGATTCAGGATGTGCGGTGCTAAGGGTGCCCCAGAACCCTACCACATCCCGGCCACACAGCCACTGTGCCGAGGTGTTTAGAACAGAGGCGGGCCCTGCCCCCAGCACAGGGCCCATGGGGCTGCTTCAGGCTGGCTGCTGGAGGACAGCTGGGGCCCCAGCCCAAGCTGAGCTCAGCCTCAGAGTCAGCTCCCACACTAAGGAGGGCACAGGTGGCAGCTGGGCCGTGCAGGAGCCCAGGCTTCTGACGCAGCGTCAGGAACAGGAGACTGCAGACTGCAGGGGCAACTCTGGGAGTGACTCCATCCCCACCACCCCACCCCGAGGAGAGCCCACTCGGCCAGCGCCTCGAGGTCAGCCCCAGCCGGGGGCCAGGCTCCTGACCCTCGGGGTCAGCACAGCACCACCCAGCGTGCTCAAGCAGAGACGAGCTCAGAAATGCCACTCCCTGCCCCAGGTCACACAGCGGGTCAGTGGCAGGCAGAGCTGGGACCCAAGCGAGGTACCAGGGCCACTGTGTCACAGGGAGGGGGACAGCAGCTGGCACTCCTTGAGAGGAGGCAACACCAGTGCAGAGCCCTCTGCCCTCCACAAACAGTCAACACAGCATAAAAACTAATCTGGAAATAAACAAGCCTATGGAGGCCAGAGCCTTTTAAAATGGAAATGGAGATGGGGCAGGGCCGGCTCCCTCCTCTCACTTGCAGGGCAAGGGGGCCACGGGCCACCTATGGAGGCCGCTGAGGCTGAGCCTGGAGCCCTGGTGGGCAGCTAGGGAGACCCGGGGACAGGAGCCTGGCCTCCCCTTCAGTCCGGGGGCCCTCAGGCCTCTGCCAGCCCGCCCCAAAACCAGGCCTCGGACACACGCAGCTCTGCCACTACTGCCCTACAGGCAAAGTGTCCAGCACGGGGTGAGGACAGGAGGCTTGCAGCCCCTGGGCTGCCATCGATCGGGCCAACTCAAGGTGGGCCCCACCAGGACGCTGACCACTAGCTGTGCGAAGGAGGCGTGGGCAGCGTGGCCATCCACACCCCGTCCGGGGCCCCGGAAGGCACACCTACCTGACACCCACGGCGCAAGCGCCTCAGCGATGGGGGTCCAGGAAGACCCCGTCAGAGCAGCAGGCCCGCGGTCCACGCATGGACACCCGAGGGCGCTGGGAGTCAGAACTTGCAGAGCGTCAGGGACGCAGCCAGCCCACTGCTGCACGCGGGCCACAGGCTCGCCCCAGCGAGCAGCGGGTGCGTGCGTGCGTGCGTGCGTGCGTGCGTGCGGCTCTCTCGCGCATGCGCTGAGCACACGTGTGTTGGCGCGGTGCTGTGTGTGCGGGTCAACGTGTGTCAGTGTGTACACGCGTGTGTGAGCCAGTTGTGCCGTGTGCTCCACCCCTGACTGTGGAGCGGCAGCGAGCCGCCCCTCCCCACCTGACTTTGGGACTGCCCTGAGCGAGGTGGGAGCGGGGCTTCGGCCCCCTCTAAGGCAGGAGGCCACGGGCTGTGAGGGTCTACAGCGTGCCACAGACTGAGCAGGGTACACACCCACCTACGTGTCACCCACCGTCACACGGCTCCCTCCCTGTCCTTCCACAAGGTTCCGCGGTCCCCTCCCCTTGAGAGTAGATGCAGACACAAACCACAGCTCTTGGGGCGCCGCGGCTCCGCCATCCCACCTGGTGGACCGCAGGCCTCCCAGTGAGGGTCTCCTCATCCACAAGTGCCAGCTACCACAGAAGGCCACGCCTGGCTGCACGGCAAGCCCTCGCGAGTGCCCCACATCCCGCCAGCCCAGCCAGGCTGGGCCTTCTGCTCTGGGAAGGCCACCAGCCCTGAGCTCAGCGTCCACGGCTGCAGGGGCCGCCTCCTGGGCAGTGGCCTTTCTGAAGCGTCAGCGTTAAGGGCAACGTGTCTGTGGAGTGTCAACAGGTGCCACCAGGATGCCTGTGAGGCCAGTGGGCTGGCAGTGTCTGCAGGTGCCCAGCGTGGCTGGCCCCAGGCCTTCAGGTTCTGTGAGAGGCAGGGGTGAAGGAAGACCAGACGTCTGCCCTGCTCAACACAAAGACTGAAGATGGCGTGGCCTGAGCCTCGGGGCGCAGGCAGCGGCAACACAGCCCTGCCTGTCCTTGCTGCGCTCCGAAGCTTCCAGGCGTCCCGTGGCACCCTGGCATTAACGTGGCCAACTGGAGCTCTTGCTATCTCAGCTGTCCGCGGCCCAGCGGCCCAGCAGCCTGCATCCTTACTGCCCGAGAGGAAGAGCTGCCAGCTCTGGGGATGGACTGGCACTGGCCCAGTCTGAAGGAAGCAGGTCACAAGGCAGGGTGGAGCCAGGTTTGGAAACCCCGACCCTGGGCTCTGCCCTGGAGTCTCCCAGTCCTTTGCCTGAGTGCAGGGGCACAGGCAAACAGGCCTCTGTCAAGGCCCAGGTGCTCCTCTTGCACCACAAGACCCCAGGGCACCCCACGGAGGCCATGGCCAGACACAGAGCTGATTCTGCCCTTAGACATGGCTCTGTTTTGGGCTTAGGGACAGTAAATTTCCCGGTGGGAGTGTGCAGGGGGGTGGTCACCTCTGATCACACTGGCCAGGCTCTCCCTCCACTCTGCCACCCTGGATCTACCCTCCCATGGCAGGTGCATAGGCAACAGAACACACACAGCTGAGGGGCTGGCCAAGGGACACAGAGGACCAGGGGAGGGCCAAGCCAGCCACAGCCAGGGTCAAGCTGGGACCCAGAGGGCCTGGGCAGCCGAGGGCCTGCCTCGAAGGATGTGGCTAGCTGTGGTGTGCGGGAGAGGGGATCACACCAGAAGACAGGCACCCAGGGACCCGGCCCAGGGGCGGCCCACGCCCTTGGCTCCTGTGCCCCCAACATCAGGTGCCAGCTGCCTGTGAGTGCAGCCCTAAGGGAGGCAGCTGCTCTGCCCTCACATCTACCCCACTATGAGCAGCTACCCTGCAAACTGCAGGCCTCAACCCCTATGAGGACCACAGCAGGAAAAATCCCCAGAGGACTCCTTACCTCCCCCTCCATAAGCAAACATCCAGTCCCACACACTTCCTTCTGTTGGCGAAAACTGCAAAACCCAGGGCACTTTCCTTTCTTGCTCCAGCTGCCGGGAAACTCGAACTCACATGGAGGGATCGACATGAGCTCTGGCTCCTCGCTGGCCCTGGGGTAGCTTGGTCCCTGTCTGCCTCCACGTTTGGTGTCAGCTGTCGGATCGCCAGCCTAAGATTGGAAGATGAACAACATCCCACTTCGTCCTGTGACCTCACTGGAGCCACAGAAGCCTCCCTCATGCCCTATTAATCCCAGCGGTGAACCCTGGGCTCTGCCCCGACCACACTGCCTCCCTGGGGGGCACTGCAGGGTCATGGGGCCAGGCAGATATTGGGGTCTCATCTGCCCTTAAACACCCCACCCTGCTCCCAGTCGTGTCCTGGAAGATGGGAGCTAGCGACTGCTCCTCACCGTGGGGAGAGTGTCCTTGCGCAGGTGCTGACCACCTGGCCAGAGGACACCTACACGTGGCCTCAGCCCCCTGCACCCCCAGCTGCGAAGGGCAATAAAGGGGGTGATTAGTATTAATAGGAGCTGCTGCTATCGATTTCAGCTTTGCAGAATTGATTTTCAGTCCAGACTTTCTGCGGGGCTTTTTGCAAAAGACGCATGGCAAGGCCACGGAAGATGCGCGCATGGGGAGCCACTGGGAAGCAGGGTGGCCAATGGGACCCGTGGCCGCCCCACCCTGAGGACAGTGTCACTGTCTCTGTCCTGCTCCACTCTGAGGTCAGACTGGGCAGATCCTTGTTTGTTCAGGGAATGCAACCCCAGAACATTGCTGTTGCCCCTCCATCCCCCCAGGGAGGCCCTGCCAGCTCCAGGCTCCCTCCTTCCCTCCCTCCCTCCCTCCTCCTTCTTCCTCCTGCTGTGTGCCTGTGTGCATGTGCATGTCTGTGTGTGTCTATGTGTGTGTGTGTGTGCATGCGTGAGTGCGTGTGCGTGTGTGTGTGTGTGTGTGTGTGTGTGTTTCTAGGATGGAGCTCAGAACCTTTCACCTCAGCTGCATCCCCAGCCCTTTCTAAATTTTTATTCTGAGATATGGTCCCACTAAGTCATTAAGTTGCTGAGGCTAGAGCTAAATTTGTAATCCCCTCACCTTAGCCTCCTGGAGTGCTGTGATGGCAGCCTGCTCCACCCAGCCTTCTCCTCCTCTCTTGCTCCCTCTCATCCTGCCTCTGGCCCCTGAGGACCCACTAGAGGCGGAGGCCATGAGAGCCAGGAACCCAGCTTCCCAGCTGCCCCGAGCAGCCGCCTCTTGCGGGCGAAGCTGAGCCAGGGCTCGCTCCCTGTGCCCTCGCCCAGCCCTTGGCCCTGAGCTGTGCACTAATGGAGGCCCAGACTCTCTGGGAGATGATACTGCGCTTTCTAGAACCAGGAAAGGAGCTGAGCCCTGCGGCCACAGCCACAGTTGAGGGGCCTTGAGGGGCCCTCCCCAGAGGCTGCCTGGCTCCTGCTCCTCCCTGATGAAGCTCCTGAGAAATACACACGTCGGCCCCAGTGCTGTGCCCACCCCTCCAAGGTTATGGGCAGTCTGGACAGCACTCGGACTCCCCGAGGTCCCCAAAGCCACCCCTCAGAAAGAGATGAAGCTGGAATCTGGCCCCAGCCTCACCTGACCCCAACAACAAGCGCAGCCCTGGGGACAGTGGCAGCTCCAGCCACCACCCTCCATCACAGGGCCCTCAGCTCAAAACAGAAAGGTGAGTCCAGGCCTCAGGCCTTGGTGTGTGTGACTGCTGTCCCCAGGATCCAGGCCTGAGGTCTGCAGTTGCGGAAGGAAGCAGCCAACTTGTCGCTGGGGTCCAGCAACATCCCCTGACCTGACCCCATCCAGACCTGAGAAATTCTGCTGCAACTGTGAAGAGGCTGAGTCCAGCCTTCTGGTCTCTGCAGGCGGGCACATGTGGTATCCGGTGCCCTGCCTGCCATGTGGAGCCACGATCCCAGCACAATGGGTGCAGGGCCAAGCTGAGGAGCCACTGCAGGGTGTGCCAAAGGGCCCCCCGTGATGAGAAACACAGCCTCGCTTAAAAGCGACGTCATTGGCCTAATGACTTTAAATACTGTTTTAGCCGATTACCAGCCTATAAATTAATCGTTCACAGCACGCAGAGTCAGTGTAAGGGGGAAACCGGGAGCGAGCTGAAAATAACTATGCGCCAGGCGCCAACTCCTGCGGAAGAGGCGTATCTTACACTTAAATTATAATTAAACTTAGCAGAATCTCTTCTGCCCCATGCACATCATTTGTGCCGCCTCCCGGAGCAGGGCCCGCGGTCTGTTCCTGCATCCACCGAGGGGGAAGGCCACGCGAGCAGCAGCCACAGACTGGGGGACTGGAGGGTGGCCCCGCACAGCCCCTTTATGGTTGATACCTTGTGTCAATCTGGGAAGCTCTGCAGGCTGGCGAACCACCCTCTGGGCTGGGTGGCCCTGGAGTGACTCGCACAACAAGGGTCTAGAGAGGGCTGAGGAAGGCCTCGGGGCGGCCCACTTCTTTGGAGCAGCTCCGGTCTCCATGGTGCCACTTGACAGACACAGCCGCCCTCACGGGGCACTCAGATCTGCACAGCAGCAGCGCTTCGGGGAGCTCTGGTCTTCAGGTCGGCACGGGCAGAAGAGAGCGGGCCCCCAGCCGCCGCAGCTGCTGCTGCCCCTCTGCTGCCGTACGCCGCTGCCCTCTGCCAGGTGCCCCTCTGCCCGGGAGCCAGCCGAGTACACACTGAAACCTCCACAAACCGTAAGCTAAATGAATCTTTCCTTCCTTAATCTTGGTGGCTTTAAACCAGGACCCAGGAGCCACCCCCAGCCCAGAGCAAAGCCACGCATGCTGGCCCCCAGGGACTGAGGGGTGGGGAGGCCCCCGCCCAGGACTTGGGGACACCCAGCATCGAGAAAAGCAGGAGGAGGCCTTCATGTTCCACCAGGATGGGGAGCACGCCCTGCTCCGGGGATGTTTAGTCCTTTCCAAGGCAGACACTGAGAGCTATAAATTCCCCTCACGCCACTGCATCAACTGCACCCTTGTGGTTCAGGTAGGTTGTGTTTCTCTGTTTGTTTTCCTAAAAGTTTTTTTTTTTTTTTTTTTGCGGAACCAGGGCTTGAACTCAGACCCTTGCGCTTACCAGGGAAGCACTTATTCCACTGAGCCATCTCCCCGGCCCCTGAAAATATTTTCTTATTTCTCTTCATGATTCTTTTTGACTAATTAAGGAGAATGTTACCACTGGGGATGGTGGTGCACACCTGTACTCTCCAGGGCTCGGAGGCAGAAGCAGGAAGCTCCCAAGTTTGGTGCCAACATAGCATTGTAGTTAAACCCTATCCCCAAACAATTAAAGGGGCCAGGACGTAGCTCAGCGGCATAAATGCCTGCCTGGCAAGTGCAAGGTCCCAAGTTTGATCCGTGGGTAAAAAATAAAAAAAATAAATTAAAAAACCTTCAGATTAGCTGCCAGGGCCTTCCAAACAGAATTAAAAGCCCTAGGGATGGAACTCCATGGGAGAGTGCTTCCCAGCGTCTGGGAGGCCCAGGGTTCAATCCCCAGGACCACACACACTCAAAAAGAAGTTTAATTTCCACATCTTTGAATGTTCCAAATTTTCTCCTGTTATGAAGTTCTAAACCATCGCGCTGTGGTCGGAGAGTGTACTTCATATGATTCTAATCTCTTTGAAAGCACCGAGACTTGCTTTATAGCCAAGCAAATGTCTCTGTGGAGAATGGCCTGTGTACTTGAAAAGAACGCGTGTTCTGCGCTGCTGTACGGAGCGTCCAGCAGATGTCCACCCGGCCTGGTCAGTGGCGTGCTGCGGAAGCCTGGTGCCCGGCTAGCTTCCTAATTGCTTGTCCGTTACTGGAAGTGCAGCCTTGACAGCTCCAGCTACCTGCCTCAGCTGTTTGCTTCTCCTCTCAGCTCCGTTGCCGATGAACCCTTGATTCAGGAACTCAGTTCGCTTGCATGGGCTGGCTCTAACTCACAGTGGCTGTCAGGCAAGATGCTCCCCCATACGAAATGATGGAAATGCCCCTGGTGCGTGCCGAACCTCCCAAAGCACCCCTTAGCTAACCTCGGCATAATAAAAAGGGTGCCCGGTGCACATAGCGGACCAGAAACACCAATATTCCGAGTGCGTTCACCAGAAAGCTATGGAATGGGCCTAGGCGACCTGAAACCGCAAGGCCACACTGTGCTCCCCATTCAAGCTGACATCTGTGGCTTGCGGGGGATGGGACAAATGGAAGGTGGGTGCTGTCTGGAAGGGGAGGCCCCTCCACAAGAGCATCGGGAGTCTGCTCTCTGGTGCCCTGGTGCCCTCCTCTCCAGAGCCCACTGGGCCCTGCTTCTGGCCCACTAGGTCTCTCCCCTTTCAGAACTAAAAGCTGGTCAAAGGTTGTCATTTCTAACCTTTCTTATAGTGCCTTTTTTTGTACCAAGGATCAAACTCAGGACCTTGTGCTTGGCAAGCAGGTGCCCACGCCCTTGAGCTAGCTCCCTGGCCGTTTCTGTCTTTTCTTGAACGCCGTTCCGTAGCACGACATGACACTGGCGTTTAGCAAGTGAGTACCGCGACTGCTTTCTCTCCGGGTGGGTCTCTGCAGTGTTTGTGCCCTGGCCATTGTCCACGATTTCCTTTCTCCAGAAGAACTTTGCTGCGCTGAGTGCTGACGCTCCGCTTCTCTCTCCAGAGCGCTCCTCGGCCGCGTGCTCTGCGGCTCGGCCAGAGCTG
>PVKA01036785.1:0-21515 GCA_004027165.1 Ctenomys sociabilis
AAAAAAAAAAAAAAAGAAGTGCTAAGAAAAAAACATGAGATAAATACCGGAATGACAAATAAATGACCATCACTTCTGACAGTTTGGGGACAGGATACTGCACAAAGTTCTAGTGTACTGTGGACATGGATAACGACCATAGCACTTACTGGCGGTCAGGTGTCACTTGTGGGACTGAGCTACAGCTATTTTCCTTGAAACCCACCCTGTAGACCCATATGGAATCATGACCCATAGGGTGCAAGAGAAGTCCGTTTGTAGAGTGTGCTGATGGAAATGTTTTGCTGCTATATACAAAAGAATAACTGAAAGACTACTATTGTATAAATTTTATTCTCCTGTGTTTGTCTGCCCTAATTGGTGGGATCTTTAATTCCTGTTCATGGGGTTGTAATCATTTTGTTCCCTCTCTAGAACATGCTTTAGTAGTCTGTGTAGGCTAGGCTTTGTCATCATGAAATTCTTTAGTTGTTCTTTGTCATGGAAGTATTTTACTTCTCCATTATATTTGAAAGAGAGTTTTGCAGGGTATATTAGTCTGGGTTGGAATTTGTTTTCTTGCAAGACTTGAAGGACTTTACTCCATGCTCTTCTTGATTTGATGGTCTGTGAAGAGAAATCTGCCATTATCCTGATGGGTTTTCCTTTAAATGTGATCTGTTTCTTTTCTTTAGTGGCTTTTAGTATACTGTTCCTGTGCTGAGTTTCTGGGAAATTGATTATTATATGTCTGGGTGTGATTTTAATTGGGTTGATGCTATTTGGAGTTCTATATGCTTAAGTTCCCTGAATGTCAGATTGTTGCCCCATATTTGGGAAATTTTATGCTATTACTTCTGCCCATATTGTTTTTATATCATTTGTAGTGACTCCTTCCTTCTCATTGATGCCTATTAGTCTCACATTGTTCATCTTTGCATTGTCTTGCAGGTGTTGAATTATTTTTTCCTGCATCCTAGTTGTTTTTAAGAGATCTTTGCTTCCTTTCTCACTAGCTGCAATGGTGTCTTTAAGGTCAGAGAGTCTATTCTCACTTTCACTCAAACGGATTTGCCAGCTTGTGATTGAGGTTTTAATTTCCTATGTGTTACTTTGAATCTGGTTCATACATTCTGTTTCTTTTCTGTATTGCTTATTCAGGGTTTCTATCATTTTTATATTCTGCTCTATTTTTTTATCAGTGTATTCTTTAGAAGCACTTAGTACTTCTTTGATTATAGTTATCACTACTTTTTTTACTTCAGAAATTATTTCTGATCTGATCTCTTTTATACATTTCTGCAGTTGTTTCTTTACTTCCAATGCTATTATTTCAGAGATTTGAGGTATGTGATTTCCAATTTCCTCTATGCTAGCATCTTCTGCATTTGAACTGGGTGGACTCGGGACCTGAGACTGATTTTTGTTCCTTCTCTTTGTCATTTTGTGTACCACTGACTTTTGACCTTTGGTGTAGAGCTTAGTACGAGGTCCATATCTAGGAAGTTCAGACTCCTCCAGGTGGGTGTGGCTTGGGTCTGGCTGCTGTGCTCCCCTTCTTCCTGCTGCAGCCTTGCAGCTGAACCCTTTGTGTCATGCTGGCGAGGTGTTCTGCTCCTGAATCAGCTGGGTGGTCTTGCCTCTAGCCTCTTTGCAGGGAGTTCTGCTGAAGGGTTCCACTCTGGGCCTGCAGTCTGGCTGCAGGGGCGGTCTTACTCACATGGTGGGCCTGCACTGTGGGTCTATTCAGGTGTTCTGCTCCTGAATCAGCTGGGTGGTCTTGCCTCTAGCCTCTTTGCAGGGAGTTCTGCTGAAGGGTTCCACTCTGGGCCTGCAGTCTGGCTGCAGGGGCGGTCTTACTCACATGGTGGGCCTGCACTGTGGGTCTATTCAGGATTCCGAGGCTCCAGGTGGTCTCACTCACATCCAGGGCCTACACTGTCTAGCCTTTGTTATTGTTTTTTTTTTTTTGCTGGAACCTGGGATTGAACTCAGGCCCTTGTGCTTGCCAGGGGAGCACTTACTCCATTGAGCCATCTCCCCAGCCCATGTTATGTTGAGTAGTATTCCATGGACATTCTTTTTTCTCTTTAAAGAAATAGAGGCAGGTGTGGTTCTGCATACCTCTAATCCCAGCACTCAGGATTTCGACACAGGAGGATAGCCTAAGTTCAAGGCCAGCCTGGCTAAAAGTAAGTTTCTGTCTTTAAAAAAATAATAAATAAATAAATAATACATTTTGAAAGTCTATTGTTTATTTAAACTGTCATCGTGTTTTTCGGTCAGACCTCTTATTAAGCACCTCTGCTGCTTTTCTGAGGCCAGGACCAGCAAGCGCCATTACTGGGCCCATGTTGTGAGGGACACTACTGTCCCCCTGGATTTTGCTCTCTGGGTGCCTGTGGACAATCCTTCCTGACTGCCGAGGTGTTTCCTACGTGTGAGCTCACTCGGCCCTGCTCACCTCGGGGCTGTCGTGTTCAAGGTCATGGGGCTCATCTCAGGCAATTACAGGAACTCAGGACTTCTGGGGAAAGTTTATTTACTCCTACCACACCTGAGACTGCTGAGGGAAGCTGTGATATTCAGGTATACTGCGGCTACCTCATGACCATGAGACTAAAAGTTGACGTTGAGGATGGTGGGACAGGAAGACAGAAGGAACCTGGGTCATGATGCTATCACTGAACTGGGCAACCACCCTGGCGCAGAGCTATCTCGGATGCACTAGGGGAGATAAACATAGCTCTATCTTTTATTTTTAGCTTTGTGTTCTAATTGTTTATGCTGCCTGCAGCCAAGTTCTGATTGCAGTGAGAACAATCAGAGCATCCCAGTGACATCTAGCCCACTGACTCTGGGTTTTCCCCAGGGTATTCCCCTCCGTTAAAATGGGATCACTTTCTTACCACCTGGTAAGCTTGTCCCTAAAACCTGGCCCGGACGTTCCTTCCTGTAGGAGCCTTCCCCAACCTCATTGTCCTGGGGTTTGTCATTTCCCCCTCTGGTCGTCCTCTTGCCCTTGCCTCTGTTTGTGTGCTTTGTGTTGGATATCATAATGTGCACATTAGCTCCCTGCCACTACCACTGCGTCTTTTTTATGTTTTGAGATGGGGTTTCACTACGTAGCCTAGGCTGACGTTGAGCTCACTATGTAGTCCAACTTGGCTTCAAATCTGCAGTGACCCTCTGCCTCAGCCCTCTGAGTGCTGGGATCGCAGATGTGTACCACCACACGTGGCTCTCCAGCTCCTGGGACAGAGCCTGGCCCAGAATGAGTGTTGACTGACCCAGTCGTGTGCTATAAAGAAGCAGCCTGAAGTAGCATTAATTTGACAAATGAGTCCCTGAGGCATTAATTGCTTTTTAATGAGCTTCATTCAATTAAAGCAGATACTTATTTAACCACTGCAGCTGCCTGTGTGTCAGTGAAAATCAGATCTTTCTCCCCTCCCAGCAATGGCTGTGTGAGCACCATGGCCCACCCCCTGCTCTGCCTGGTTCTCTCTTGTGGAGGTGGTAGAGGCCCCCAAGAGGGCACCAGAGATGGCCCTTGGGCTTCTGGGGCCCCAGCTCTGCACTGCCCAGTCCAGTGAGGCCATATATGCACTTCCCTGAGCTACCTGCAACATGGGACTGTCATCTGCTCAACCGGCCAGAACCCTGAAGACTCAGAGATGCCAACACCTGGAGAGCTGGCCCTGTCCATCTCAGTTGCTTTCTCATCACTGAGACACAACCCCTACCTCTGAGACTTAAATGAGTAGAGGTTTATGGTAGCCATGGTTCAGTCTATGGTCAGCTGTTCCAAGTAAGGGGCTTGGCTGAGGGGTCTAGTGGAGAGCAGCTGCTCAGGGCATGGCTTAAAGGAAGTGGAGAGAAGGGAGGAGCTGGGAGGAGTAAGAACCCTACCAGGCCACACCCATGGAACCACCCCTTCCATGTGGCCCCACCTCCTAGGACCTCATCATCCAATCAGCTTCCAAAGGTTCAGCTTATGAGAGCAGGAGGCTTCTGGGGGAAATTCAGGCTTTAGAAGAGGACACTGCTGCCAAAGATCAGGATCCTTTGCAGCACTAGCCACAGTACTTGCCAACCTGTCTACCCTCAACTGTGTGTTTCTTTCTGACATTCCACATCTGGGCAGGGTGACCCTGGAGGGCTGTCTCCTCTTCCCCTGGGTTAAATATGCTCAGGCATAGAATCTAATGGCAAACCAGGGACAGCACCTGTCCCCTGCCCACCCTGCTCACCCAGAACTATGGCCGTGCACCTGGAGCTTCTCTTGTCGCAGAGCCCCTGATGTCGTCCAAACTAACTGCCTGCATCTGTCCCTACATTGCCACTGCTTCTTTCAGAGATGGCAGTAATGGCTCCTGCCATATCCCCAAGCCCTCAGCCTCCCAACCTCTGGTGCCCCCCGTGAGACCCTGTGTGGGTCATGGCGTGGCTCCTTAAACCTGAATGGCAGTCGTCTTATTGTCCGTCCTCACCACACTTGAAGAACCACAACGCCTTCCTGTACCTCAGCCTCACATCAGGAGCAGCAGAAGAGGGAGCAATGGGAGTGGTCTCTCTTAGGGCCTTGGGCATTCAGGCATCCCCTCATCTGCTGCAGGGACCCTCCGCTTGGAGCCCATGCCATCTTTGGCCCACATAACAGAACAGTTGCATGGAACAGCACTCATTGCCTGACGCCTCACAGCAAAGCAAGTTCTGTGAATTTGATCCTTTCAAATGCTGGGTACAGGGGCCCAGGGAGGTAGCGCTGTAGAGTAAGTGCTGGCCTGACACGCACAAGGGGTATGCTCTGGAGACCACCCTGAGAAGAGCTTGCCTCCAGCCATCAGCCTGGGAGCTGCAAGTTCTAAGCCAGGTCCTCACGCTGATACTGGAGGCTGGGACTGAGCTCACACTTTCCTGAGAGGCTTCCTCTTCCTCCTCTTCCTCTTTCTCTTCTTTTTTGTCCCACTCTCCTTCTCCTCTTCCTCGACCTTCCTTCCTTTTCCTCTTCTTTTTCTTTCTCTTCCTCCTCTATCACACTGGAGATTGAACCCAGGGCTTTCTCACTGATGTATATCTCCAGCCCTTTTAAAGAAAAAATGTTTGAGACAGGGACTTGGTAAATTGCCTGGGCTAAACCTGAACTTGCAATCTTCCTATCTCAGCCCCTCAGAGTATGGGATTAAAGGGGTGCAATAGCACTCTACCAGGACACTGCTGCCCTAAACAGAGCAGACATTCCCCAGGGAGGAAACCCTGCACAGTGAAGCTGCCCTGATGGTCTGGAAGCAGGTGTCCAGGGACCCAAGTGAGATGGACAGGAGCAGTGGAGGAGCCTGGGGGGCTGCTGTCTCCAGGGTTTCCTTGGCATCCCCGGAAGTGCTGTACAATTGATCTGCTTCCTCTCAGCCTGGGGCAAAGCCTTCTGGATGCCTGGAAAAGGGGATCCAGCTGTGTTGGAAAGAGCCTGACCCCAAGGCCCAGAGCAAAGGGCTTCCAGTGCCTCATCAGCTCCTGGGTCCCTGTTGCCAGTGTCAACTTGGGACATGTGGCACCCAGGAACTGGGCTCAGCTGGGCCTCGGGAATTTGCTGTATTTAAAAACACTTGGTTCTTCTTGAAGGGGCCCCTGCTGGCACACGAGGACCTCTCCAGACACCAGTCCCTAGGGCCCCCAGTGTAGCTCTGTAGTGCCTGAACCCCATGCTCTGGACCTCAGGTGGCTGAATAACATGACCTTCATCCAAACACTTCTGCTGGATGAGTGTGTAGCTGTGCTAACGTGAGCATGAGTCCTTCCTTCTCAAAGATGTGGAGGTGCAGGAGCCTGGTCCCACCTGCAGCCATCTGTGTAAGCAGCCCAGAGGTCCTGAGAGGCTGGTGCAGCACACTCTGTCTTCCCAGAACTCCAAGGCTGTGTTCATGACAGAGGCTAGACAATCCCCATCTGCCCACAGCCTGCCCACATCAAGTCACACTCGCTGCCTTCCTTCCTGAGCTGGGTACCTACTTGGAGAAGCCTATCTGGGTTTTTCTCCCCCCACCCCATTCAAAGAGCTTGGAAAAGAGCAGAGAATGACACCATCCCAGGGCCAGAGCAGGCCTTTCATCCCCAGAGGGCCTGAGGAAGCACTCAGAGCCCACTTCCTGTCCAGAGAGGAAGTGGTGGGGTCTTGAACTCCAGCACGCACTTGGGTCCAGTCAGGCTGCAGCCTGGAAGGCAGTGATTCAGTTTCCAATTATAAAGTGAACCGAGTGCCTGTTGCCTCCTCTGCTGGGGAATGGAGTAGGAAGGAGGAAGCAGAGCTTCTTCCAAACAATTCAGCCCTATTTAGCTTCCAAAGAAGTCTTTGAGGAAAGAATTCCCTCATGTTCAAGGTGGGGCCAGCTCTTCCTAGAAGGGCCTGCTTCTTTTTCTTCTATGTTAAAGTAAAAGAAAAAATAAACCATCAGCAGAAAAGTATAAAAACGAGGTATATAAAATAAAGCCATAATACTATGCTGAGCTGTAAATGGCTCTAGTCAACAATTTCTTCAGATAACCCACTACTATTGTGGACTGCTGACTATGTTGGAGTGTTTTGCTGAATTCAAGCACCTATAGTACTTAGATGCCAATAGAATACCCATCTCTGACAGGACTAAACAAAAAAAGGGGATTACAAAGGAAGGACCATTTTTTCTTTGTATATACAGAATAGTTAGGAAAGATATGCAGCTACTTTTGCTTAATTCTATGAGAAGAAAGATTTGTACTAATAGTGTTTGGACAGGGTATCATGCCTACCTCTTGTACTGTGGATAACCACTAAGAAGATAACAATGTAAAAAGTATTAATCATTGAAATTGTCCTATTAATCAGCTTTGAAACTGTCTCATTGATATATGTCTCTCAACAAAATAAAATTTAAAAAGAAAAAAACAGAAAGAGAAGAGCTGCACCACCACGTGACTCAGTGGCAGTCTCGTGTTTCTACAGCATTTTGTGCTCCAAACACCTGAGGGAGGCAGAGTAGCCTCTGTACCCTGTGAGGAAGAACGTGCTAGTGTTGAGAGCTGCTGTAGAAATGGGTACCGGGCGTGGGGGCGCATGCCTGCAATCCCAGCACTCGGGAGGCTGAGGCAGGAGGATAGTTGTGAGTCTGAGACCAGCCTGAGCTACAAAGTGAGCTTAAGGCCAGCCTGAACTGCATAGTGAGACCCTGTCTCAAAAAGACAAAAGAAAAAAAGAAATGGGCCCGGCTTGTGGCTGAGACACGGCACTGGCCTGGGACGCAGACTACAGGACATCTTGAGCCCCAATTGCAACCCTCCTTGGGCCTCCATCCCCCGGTGTGGCTCTCTGGACTTTGATTTATTCACTGTGACACAGCGCAACTGGACAGTGTGCAGAGCTGTGCGGGGCCCTCGTCTTAGGAGCTAGCACTGATGCCCGGGTGGCCATCATGGTGTGATGTGTGTTCTGGATGGCTCTAGATGGAGCCCACTAGTTCTAGAGGAGAAAACCTGAAACCCCAGAGGACCCCTTAGC
Source organism: Ctenomys sociabilis (assembly GCA_004027165.1). NCBI lineage: Eukaryota > Metazoa > Chordata > Mammalia > Rodentia > Ctenomyidae > Ctenomys > Ctenomys sociabilis. Next base: position 7,514 of record PVKA01036785.1, read on the forward strand.
TAGGGAACACAAGTCAGCTGTCTGTCCCCCAATTTCGGCTCTCGACACAACTTCTGGAAGCATTCTGTGATGTCTTTTGCTATTAAGTCCAAAGGGCTCTGCACACACATGTGTGGTGTACGGTGTGTGTGTGTGTGTGTGTGTGTGTGTGTGTTGTGCAGTGTGTGCATACCCACGGGGACCTGCCTGGGCCTTTGTGTATGCCAGGTGCTCTCTTCTGCTCACTCTTCTGCTTCACACTGTACTGCTGTTAAGAGACACTTTTAAGGGCTTGGATGAACTTGCACAGACTCATATTGAAAGTGCAGTTTATTTTTGAACTTCTTTTTGTATCCGTGTCACCATCACCTTTGAGGAGATTCTCACATTGCCCCCAAAATGCTCTTTTATGTCTTGTGAAATCCCCACCACTCTCTCTTGCACATCCTGTCTCCAGAACTCTATGGGTTGGCTCTATGTCCTTATGGACTAACTTTTGTTTTCTAGAATTTTATGTAAACACAATCACAACATAAGTGCTTTGGGAGAATCTGTCTTCTCACACTCATCATATATACTTTGAGACTCACCCATGTCATTGTGGGGGAACTGACTCATTTTCATTTCTGAGTACTCAGCATTGGCTGTACAGAGGGCAGTTACCTGCTCATCTGCTGCAGGTGGAGCCGGATGCCGTGTGGCAGATGGGAACGGCGCGCGGCCTAGCTCGTGTCTCCTGGGAGCGAAGACGCCTGAGTCCCAACGTTGTCAGCTGTTTTGGGCATGCTGTGTCCAGATGTGAGCTGCTGCACTGTGCACCTGCACCACGTTCCTTCCAGCAGATGCGTCTAACACTGTGTTGGCGCCCAGCCTCACCAGCATCTGGAGCGCTGGGCCTCCTTGGAGGTGGTCACCCTCGTGGGCACACAGGAGAGCCCCACAGAGGCCCTACTCATGTCTTCTTACTGGACAGCGATGCTGAATATCTTCATGAGAATGTGGATTCTGTGACTCGCTATCTCCTTTGAGGAGTGTTTCCAAATCTTTTTATTAAATTGTTCATAGTTTTACTGTTGCCTTGAGCATTCATTTGGCTTCCTTCTGCCTCAGCCTCCCAGAGGGTCGGGATGACAGGTGTGCACCACCACACCAAGCTGCTGACTTCTTGTTTCATTCTTCTCTTGCGAGCTTCCAGAACATACTCTGTGATTTCCATTCATGAAATGTATTAAGGCTCTTTGTTCGTGGCCCAGGACATGGCACGCACTGGTGTGTTCTGTGCGAGCTGGGGGCTGCGTCCTACCCCTGCGGGAGCTCAGAGCTGCTGGGCTGGGCTGCACTCACTGCTCTTCTGTGCATCGCAGCAGGGACTCCTGATGCTCCCATTGCCGTCACTGTCGCGCTCTGGTTGGGAGGACAAGCTGGCGCGCTTCTGCCTCTTTGCCACAGCCCCAGATGCTGGTGCCAGTTGGCCAGCCACAGCAGCCCCCAATGCCCGATCCCCTGCATCTCTGGAACCAGGCCATCCGTAAGGGCTCCCCTGCGGAAGACGGCTCCTGCTGCCTCTCTGGCCGCTGGTGTGAACCTGGCTCCTGCTGTGCAGCCCTGAATGAGCAGGGCTGTCTCTGGGCCTCCACCCATAAGAGAGGACAGCAGGAGCCCTCACAAAGGCCCTGTCCCCGGCCCTGAGCCGGGGTCACAGAATGTAGGCAGCCTCCCTCCTGCCAACCTCTATGCTCTGAGGGTACTGCCTAGGCAGCCCAAGGCCAGGGAGCCCTCAGTCCCTCGTTCCCCATGATGCCTCACTTCTCCAGGCTGACTCAGTGCTCTGCAACCGCACCTGTGCCAACCTATGGTGGGCACCCAAGGAAACAGTGAATTACTCTGAAACCTGGTCGGGTGCTAGGGAGCTGAGGCAGGAGGATCACCATCAGTTCAAGGCCAGTCTGGTCTACACAGTGAGACCTGTCTCAAGAAATAGAAAAACAAGAAAGGAAAGGAAATGTTCCATTCTTACAGAGGCTTACATCTCACTGCCTGGGTGATGTAAACCATCATGGCTGCTCCAGAGGTAGACACAAGTGCAACACACCTCAGTTCACAGCGCGGAAACTGAGGCACGGGGAAGTGCAGCCCTTGCTGGAGCTCATGGATGGGAGCACCAGGGAGCCAGGTGCCCACCCAGGCCCCCACCACCCACCTATACCTGAGCAGCGCAACACCGAGTCTGGAGTCCAGTGAGGGCGCTCAGCCCCTTTGCCCTCTTGGGGGCACCATGTGGAAAGGGCACCAGAGCTGCGAGCCTGGCGAGCTTTCCTCTGGGCGAGCCTGGAGGCGCTGGGCCTGGAGGGGCCTGCTGACCTCCTTTCCTGCCCGCCCAGGTGGGAGCTGGAGACAGGAGAGTGCAGGGCAACACACACTCACCCTGTCCATCGACACGGGGGCCGTGACATGGGTCGGGGGCCAGCCTGGCTGTGTGTCCTTCCCCAGTGCCCAGCCTGCTAGAGGCTCTGTCCCCTGGACAAGTGAGACATCCTGTCCTCATGGCCCGCCAATGTCAGTTAGCTCTGCAAGAACAACACAGACCACGCCTGCTTCCTTTGAGATGCAGCCTAGTTCCAACTGAGCACACAAGAAGTTTCATAGCCCAGAGCCCAAGGGCCTCGGGAAGTGCCTGCCTCTGCTCCTTGGGTGTGCGCCCTGAGGTGTCTCTGGGGACCTGAGACCTTGCTGGCTGCTGTGGGCTACTCCCAGAGGAGCCAGAACTGGATGGACTCACACAGCCCAGGAGGCAGCTTGGGTCACTCTGACTAGTCCTAGCTGCCATGGAGGGGCCCAGGGGACCCACCCTAGCCCTCAGAGCTTGGCAGGAGTTAGCACTGCACTATTATCAGTTGTTCTGTCCCCAGTCCTTTCATCTTGTATTCTAAGAGAGCCACTTGCTAAATTGCCCAGGCTGGGCTTGAACTTGTGATTCTCCTGCCTCAGCCTCTGAGAGTGCCGGGATGGCAGACTTATGTCACCAGCCCAGCTGTGGCGTATCTCTTTCTTTAGACTTTTAATTGATAGGTGGAGTACATGCTTACTTGTGTGGCAGTGTTGCAGTGGACACACATACATAGGCTGTGCTGATTGAATCTGAGGAACTAGCATTTCTATCTGGACGCCTCCCTTTTCGTGCTTGGGGCACACTCTCGCTCCTGTGGGAGATGCGTGCCACAGCCTGTGGAGAGACGGCTTCTGCAGACTCACACAGTGCACTCCGCACAGCCCTGTCCCTGAACCTTTGCCAGCGAGCATGCTGAGTTTCTGAAGGCCAGGGCTCTGGGGGAGGCGGAGCAGAGCCACCCAGACCTACGTCCCGCTCGGCCATCTCCTGTCCCTCCGGCCACCTGTCTCCTTTCATCCACTCACCACCTACACACCTGGCCCTCTGCCCGCCGTCTCACTGTGCACACGCGCACGCACCCTGCCACTACAGGTCATGGCACAGCCCTCCCGCCGGTGGCCACCCGCTCTCCCCAGAGAGGGGTGATGGATGGAGACAGGATTAGCCTGACTTGGGGGCCCTGGCGGTGCCAGGAGCGAGTAGGCGCATTCCAGGAAGGCTTGGGCTGATGGATGCCTGAAGGGAGGGAGGCCAGGAGGGAGGGCAGAGATTCCTGACATTCCTGGGGCTGGGCTGCTGAGCCCAGCTGAGCCAGGGCAGCCTTCTCATCCATCCTCACCCTCTGGCCAGGAATCTTATCTGCTGGCTAATCACTGGCAGCCCAGGAGTGGGAATCTGTGCCATGACCATCTCCTTCCTGCTGGGCTGCAAAGGAAGGAGGGCAGCCTGGGGTCCACCCCGCCCTGGGGTGCCCTGGACCCTCAGGATGCCAAGAGCTGGCAAGGCGCTGGGCACCTGAGCTCCACTGGAGCCCTCCCAGCAGTGCCAACATCACACCCACAGCCGCCCAGAGATTCACGCTCACCATTGCCCCTCGGGGGCCACCCCCACCCTGTTTCCCCAGCTGCAGAAACTGCCCATTTGGCATAGGAGCTTCCCAGTGTTTAGGCAACAGAGTTAGACAGAAATATTCTAGGCAGTCAGACAGGGCAGGCCCTCAAGGAGACAAGATGGAGGACAAGGTGACTTTGCAACTTGGAAGAAACAGACACTCCTGTATGGACCAGACCTCAAGACAAAGACAAAAGAGGAAACAAACAGCTACATACTTCCCTAGGGAGGGGCATCAGGGATTGATATTCTAAATAGGTATCAATCACTTTGAAAGAGCCCTATTGAGTCACTAGCCCAACCCCCAACAGGAAGAGACCCTGTCCCATATTCATGCCCACTTGCTACGTGACTCGCTTCCCCTATTTGGTACTGGACTTAATCAATTTTACCTGAGCAGCGGTTTGAGTTCCCAGGTCTTCACCACCTCAGACTCGCCTCACCACATGGTTTTCCTCTATAAAAGTCCCTGGAAGAGACAGTTTCCTGGGGGCAACCCGCTCGGGCCTCCCTCCTGTCCCTCTTTCTTTCCCTCAATAAGTATATTCTGCTCATAACCACCATTTGTCCCTAAAATTAATTCTTTGGTTTTAGAAACACAAACCTGTCCCAGGTATCTTTTAGAGCGGGACATCAGTTTTTCTCCCTGTGTCATTTGGAGGCTCTGGTGCTGCTCTTCTGGGACTCTAGAGCCTCCCTGGGCCACAGGGCTGTGGTGCTGCACAGGCAGAAGACCACAGGGCCGCATGGACGCTGGATCCCTTCTGCTCCCTGCTGACTTCTGGGGCTTGGCCTCCCCAGCTGCCAGCGGGCAGCTGCCTGCTCTGCAGTTGTGTGGGCCGGGCACATCGCTCACTGCATTTGCTGGGCATCCAGGGTCTCCAGAAGTTCCGATGAGAGGACTGGGCCCAGGCTGTGGAGCTCTATGGGTTCTTTTCCATGCAGTGCTCTGTATGGCGCCATGGTGGGACTCTACTGTGAACACAATGATGTAGAAGTCCAGTGCAGAGCCTGTGCCCAACTGCATCCCCAGCCATTTGTTTTTGGTTTTGTCACAGGGTCTTGCTAAGTTACAAAATTTCCCAGGCTGTGTTCAAACTTAGAACCCTCCTGCCTCAGCCTCCCAGAGTGCAGGGAGGACCGCTGTGCACCATGCCAGCCACAAGTTGCTTTCCTTGTCTTGTAGCTACTGCCACCGTGGCTATACTTGGGCACTCATTCCCTGTGTGCACAAGCTGCCTGCTGCGCCCTGGGCCCTGCTGTGTCCGTGACCCTCTCCATCATGCTACTTCTGTTCTTCTGGGAGCAGGAAGCCAGGCTGGTGTGGGCAACTGGGAGACAGAGACTCTGCCCAGAGGTTCACTGGAAAGCCCCCGGTGTCCTTGGCGCCCACACCAGCAGGCAGGACCTTGCCACACTGCTGAGCCTGGCAACAGCCGTCCCAGGACTTCACCTCCTCCTCTGTGCCCTTTCCTGGCCAAGTCAAATGAAAGCAAAACCCTGCCAGTGTTGTCCCTGTGAGCCGGAGCGGCATCAGGAAAGCTAGAGCCACCCTGTGGGCCGCAGGTGTCCAGGTGCACGTGTCAGTCCACACAGAGGCAGAGCACGGTGGTGCAGAGCCCGAGGCCAGGCTTTGAGCACCGCCGAGTGCAGACCCAGGATGGCCCTGTGAACTGCCCTGGTATCCAAATGGAAAACCCCACTTCAGATGGCCATGTGGACAGCGTCAGAGGACAGCGTGTGAACAGGCGGACCAGGCACTATTCCTGGTTCTTTCAAATACTGTTACCTGCAGTTTGTAATAGCCAAATCTTGGAAACAGCCTAACTGCCCATCAACTGGTAAATGGATAAGGATTATTATTATTATTATTATTATTATTATTATTATTTTGTTACTGGGAATTGGAGTCAGGACCTCACACTTATCAGGCAGGTGTTTGAGCTGTATCCCCTGCCCTGGTGAATGAATAAGGAAGATGTGGTCCTTTAATTTTATTGTTTTTTGTTTTTTGTCTTTTTGAGACAGGGTCTCACTATGCAGTTTAGGCTGTCCTTAAATTAAGCTCACTTTGTAGCTCAGGCTGGTCTCGAACTCACAACTATCCTCCTGCCTCAGCCTCCTGAGTGCTGGGGTTACAGACCTGCGCCACCACACCCGGCTTGATGTGGTCCTTTTACACAATGGAGTACTAGTCTTCCATAAAAGGGGAAGCTGAGACATTTCTAGGAAATGGATGAACCTTGAGTCTGTACTCCTAAGTGATATAAATCAGACACACACGCGCAAATGTGTAAATTTCTCTAGTGAGAGGACCTGAAAGTGTGAATAAGGATCAAAATGTATAATAGGTATTTTGGAGTAGGAAGAGAAGGTTCAAATGGGAGGGAACGATGAGGAGGGGAGGGGGAAAGAGCAGAAGGGAAAAGTTAAAAAAAGAAGAGGGAGAGAGAGAAAAGGCAAACAGAAACAAAGCTTTTGTCAATGGGGGGGAAGAGGTTGAAGGAAAGGTAGGGGATGGGAAAGAAACTCAAGTCCTGTCATGCACAGGTACAAACTCTCTGTGATCAATGTAATTGCTGTGTACCTCTAAAGTGTACCAACAGAACGTGACTGGAGAAACAGGATACTGTCTGGCCGGGCATGGAGGTGCGTCCACATAATCCCACCACTTGTGAGGCTGAGGCAGGAAGATTACCCTGGGCTCAAGGTCAGCCTGGGCTGCTCAGTAAGTTCAAGACCAGCCTAAACTGCACATAGTGAGATCTTGTCTCAAAAAACAAAAGACCCCTTCCAAAACATATCGTTGCTTGGGAGGCCCAGGAACACAAATTGTCTTAGTCATTTTCTTGCTGCTGGAAAAAAACACAGCACCCACAATTGAAGGAAGAGAGGTTTATTTTGGCTGAGGTTTCAGTTCATGGTTGGCTGCTCCAAGGTAGGAGGGTGTGGCAGAAAACAGCCACGCCGTAGGCTAGGAGTGGAGAGGAACCCTCTCCGGCCAGCCCAGGACCGCCCCTTCCCTCTTTCCCCACTTCTTTTCTCCAGGCCCCATCTCAAAGCTGAGAATTTCAGGGGACAAACGCTAACGCAAGTTAAAGTGAGCTTCCCTGTTAGCCTATATAAGGAGAGGCAGAGAAGCGCCTGGCCGCAGTCCCTGCCCTGCCTGAATGTAGCGCAGGCAACTTCCTGTTCATGTGCACAGTGCACCTGTGTTTGAAGACTGTTGGCTTGAGCTGTGCCGTGTTGCCGAGCCATCCCTGGTCAGCCTGTTTGGGATAGGCGGGTGATCTGATAATCGCATTCCCTGAGGAGATGGAGCTCAGCAGAAAGAACTCTGCTTATCACATTGAGTTACATCCCAGCCTTTTTTGTTTTCTATTTTGAGACAGGATCTTGCCATACTTCCTACACTGGGCTGCAACCTGGAACCCTTCTCCCTCAGCCTCTGTTACGCTTTGTGTCTAGATGTCCTCCCAGGTCCTCATGCAGTTACCGGGTGGGCTTCTAGAGTTTGTGATTGATCCGTGGTTCAATGCTGGGATTAGGGGTGTGAGTGCTACCCCCCCCCCCCCGGGCAGGGAACCCGCATACAGTATAATGAGGAAAAGAGCCTTGCTCTCCGCTCCTGGTGCGCCTGGCACTTTTGCCATTTTCTCCTGCCAGGAGCTGCTGCCCTCTGCCATGCTCCACTCTGCCTCAGAGCCTGCAGCGTATGCACGTTTCACCTCCACAAACTGTGAGCCACACAAACCTTTCCTTCCTTAACGCTGATGTCAGGTCTTTTGTCTCAGCAAGGAGAAAAAAAGTAACGGAGAGCCTCTCGGGCTTGGCTTTGAAATTTCCTCCTCCTCCTGCCCCCTCATCCTGCTTGAGGCTTGGCCCGGTCCTCGGCTTCTGTGTGATGTGCACGTCCTAAGGTGTCTCCTGTCTGCTGAGACCTCGGCCCACAGCGCAGCGCCCATCCGAGCTGTTGCGGCCTTGTGGAGCCCGAGGGTCGCTCTGTGAAGACTCATCCAAGGTCAGACGCAGGGGCCTCTCACCTCCCCACCACAAGCCTCCCAGAAGGAAGCAGCAATGGCCGGCAGGCTGCTTCCTCGGCGCACACTGGTCTTGCTGGAGCAGTGGAGCAGACTGCCGCCTGCCGGACTCTCATGGGAGCTTGGTGGCAAAGCCCCATGAACGCTGTGCACTTCATCGAGTCAGGCTGAGCACCTGCTCGCCCCTGGACAGTAACGTCTGGCTTTCTTCTTTGTTGGTGTGAATAAAAATTTAGGAGCGACTGAGGCTGGGGCATGGTAGGCTGCACCTGTCATTCCAGCACTCTGGAAGGCCGAGGCAGGATGATGTAAGTTCGGGTCTCAAAATTTAAAAACGTTGAAAAGGGCTGGGGATGGAGCTCAGTGGCAAGGCTTCGGGTTATTTTTTGAGCAAAGGCTACCTTTGGCCAAAGAGATTCACCTGCCCGCAGAGCTGCGTAGAGGGCCAAGCAATCCTGAAGGTGAGGCGCGGAGTTCAGAGACCAGCCGAGCCAGCACCACGGGAAAAGCGGATTCCCAGAGTTCACAGGAGTCAAGACTCTGCTGAGTAGCCTTTCGGGTCTCTCACCCTGCCACTGAAGGGAAGATCTTTTTGAGACAGGATCTCACTATGCAGTTCAGGCTGGCCTTACGCTAACTTTGTAGCTCAGGCTGGTCTCAAACTCACAACAATCCTCCTGCCTCAGCCTCTGTAGTGCTGGGATTACAGGCATGCGACATCATGCCCGGCCGCTCCTGTTTTTTTTTTTTTTTGGCGGAACCGGGGATTGAACTCAGACCCTTGCACTTGCCAGGGAAGCGCTTATTCCACCGAGCCATCTCCCTAGCCCGGACCTAGCTTTGAATGTCAGTTTCTTTAGCCAAAAGCTGAGCAAAGGCTACTGTTTAGATCGAAACTCCTCACAGTCCCCAAATCCCCAAAGTTGATTGGATGATGGTACTTAGGAGGCAGGGCCTAGTGGAAGAGTGGTCCTAGGGCTGGGTCTGGAAGGGTTAGGCTCCCTCTAGCTCCTCCCCTTTCTCCACTTCCTGGTTGCTCTTCCCTGAGCCGCTCTCCTCCACCAGACCCCTCTTCCAGACTGCCTTGCATTGGAGCAACCGATGTGGACGGACTGAACCTTCTACAAACTGTGGTCAAAGTAAACCGAGTATGTGTCCCAGCAATGGGGAAAATGACGCAAAGGTGATAATCTGCCAGGTCTCCAGCACAGTGACAGGCCCTGGGGCTAGGGAGGAGAGAGGCCCCCACAGAGCTGGATGCCCCCTGGTGTGGGTCACTGCTTCTCTGACCTCTTAAGGCTGCAGCTTATGGCCACAGCCATCCTTGAGCCCCTGCTGGGCTGCTTGCCCAAGCGCCTGTCATGGGACCGTTTCGGAAGGCTTCTGATTTCTTGGGCAATGTCCAGGAGAAGGGTGCAGTGCCGCGGATCAGCGCAGGGCTCGGGAGATCAATCTGCATCCAGCACGAGCAGCCAGTCCCCACTGCCTGACGGTCGTTTGACCCCTCTGTCAGTGCCACGTGCACATTAAGTCAACATTTATTTCCTGATGTTCAGTCAGGGAGTATCCCAGCACACTGTCCAAAAATAACATTTTTTACTCTCCAGTGGCAAAACGCACAATGTCTATCCGCGTCATTTTTGAATCCCTGGCAACTACTGCTCACACATTCCTATTTAGAACAATACAACAATCTGACTCCTGTTTTGGCCCCTGACTGCTTTTTATTTATTTATTTATTTGTGAAGTGCTTATTCCCTTGAGCATTCTTCCCGACCCCAGCCCCTAACTTTTTTTGCCCCTCCCAGAAAAGTGTGAAATATTCATTCCAGGCGTAGGACAGGGGCTGCTGGCAATGGGGAAATCCTAACAAACAGGAGGCAGAGCGGGTGGGGGTAGCTCGCCTCTGGATCCCAGGCCCCTTGTGACCAAAAATAAGTGGCGGTCAACAAGTGTTCAGTGAGAGTGGGTGGGCAGCATTTTCTGGTATTTTTTTTTTTCCAATCAGGAATGCTGTGATTTCAGAGGCTGTCCCTAACTCACCCCAGGGACCCACTCCCTCTGCCCTGTTGTATACCATGGGCTTAAGTATCTGTCTCTCAACATAAAATGAAGGAACACAAAGAGCAGAAAGGCAGAAAGAATAACACATGTCTGAGTCATGGTTTCCAGTGCTTGCAAAACACAACACATTGTAGATGCCAGCAAACATTTATGGAAGAAGTGAATGCGCGGAGGAAGCTTCAGGGAGGAGACAATCCAAAAGCTGTCTCTGAGATTATCTTATTTTCAATTTTTTGTCTTTTTGAGACAGGGTCTCACTATGCAGTTCAGGCTGGCCTTAAGCCCACTTTGTAGCTCAGGCTGGTCTCGAACTCACAACAATCCTCCTGCCTCAGCCTCCCAAGTGCTGGGATTACAAGCCTGCGCCACCACACCTGGCCATCTCTGAGGTTAAAGGGGGGTGGCCTCTGTGAAAGCTGGGGGCTCACCTTGTACAAAGCTGGAGACCACAAGTGCTTGGGCATACAGGTTGAGGTAGGGATCGCAGAAGACAGAGTCGTACAAGCCAGCAGGACTGGACTGAGGGAGGATTTAGATATGTTAAATCTAAACTTGTGCTGGCCCCGGAGGTGATAAAAGCCAATGAACAACGCAGCCGCCCAGTAGCAGTGCCAACGACCACAGCACAAGGTGGGATTTGTCTCACATGTAGGGGGCCGGGCTGCGAGATTTTAGAAGCTCCTTTAATTCTCCCAACAACATAATGGAGTGAGTCCAGTATTTTCCCATCTTAATTATGAGGTATGATTGAAAGATATGGGAGATGTTTAACTTTTTAAAATGTATAGCAGGAGGTAGGGGAGATAGTGCAAGGGCCTGAGTTCAATCCTTGGTTCTGCCCCCCCAAAAAATGTATAGCAGTTAAGGGCACATTGCCATGAATCTCCCTCCAAATCTTCCCCCTGGCTTTGAACGTACTCATCCCATCGTCCTTGCCACTTTCTGCAGCAGCTCTAGGGCTCTGGGTGTGTCTAAAGCAAAGAGGATCTGGAGGGGGTTGCACAGCAGTGTGTCTTTTACTGTAATACCTTTTTAAATTAAATGATATGTTTTGATCCACCCCATACTTGTCTACAGATAGCTATAAACTGTCACCCTCTCATTCAAATCGCACTGCCAGGTCCCCTTTGGGAGAACAGTCTCCCAAGCACTGTGGATATTGGCGTCCTCCCTGTCCAGTCCCCTGTGGGACCATGGCTACCCTAACTGGGGTGAATTAAAACCCCAGGCATGCTCCCGCAGGGCCAGAGCCCAGGGTGTGGGGTGCTGCCTCTGCAGGAGGACGGTGTGTCCAGGTCTCCTAGCTCCTGGGGCTGTGCGCAGTCCTTGTTGCTCCCTGCTGAGCAGATGCACGTTGTCTCCTCTGTCTCTGCTATTGCATAGTCTTCTTCCAGTGAGCTGTGTCTCCACGTGGATCTCCTTCTCCTCTGACAATGTGAACATAATGGATTTTGGGCTCCCTGTCCTCCAGAATGACTTCGCCTTGACCCCTTGTGGTAGTGCACGCTGGTAATCTCAGCACTTGGAGGCTGAAGCAGGAGGGTCTCCCTGAATTTGAGGACACCCTGGGCTATGTAGTGGGTTGAGAACAGTTTGAAATAGCAAATCCTTGTGTTAGAAAACGACAACAAGGGCTGGGGAGAAGGCTCAGTGGAATAAGTGCTTCCCTGGCCGGTGCAAGGGCCTGAGTTCAATACCCAGTTCCACCAAAAAAAGAAAAGAAAACAACACAACACAAAACTCAAACAACACTGACCACATTAAAAAACAACAACAACAAACAAACAAAAAACACCAGAGAGAGAAAGACACATCCTGGGCCACTCACTAAATCTACCGGGGTTCTGCCCGTGGGCGTCCCATGGTTCCAAATGGTGAAAACACATCTTTGTAATTCATGGCCGCCTGCTTTTGTTACAGCATCCTGAGTAAGCTGTGATGTATAAAGTTATTCAGAAAATGCAATGAAATGTGAAAACAGAGTTGATATAAACTAAAGCCCATACAACATGGTAAGCATCATTTTTACAATCAAATAACAGTCAGATCTTTCCTTAAGAAGAATATTGAGCCTGGCAGGGTGGCACACACCTTTAATCCCGGCACTCTGGGAGGCTGAGGTAGGAGAAACTAAAATTCAAGCCCATCTTGGGCAATGTAGCAATTATGGAGATCTTGTTTCAAAATAAAAATGTAGCACAGAGCTGGGATGGAACTCAGTACGGAAGCCCTGGGTTGAAGCCCAGTGCCTTAAATAATCATGATGATGATGATAATGCTTTATTTATTAGAATAGCTGTGGTGGAAGGGGCCCTCTCGACGCTGGTGCGTGGTGTCTTCTCCCTGAAGCCCTAATGTCAAGGCTTTAGCTTCCCCATCTGTGAGCTCAGGGTAGCCAGTGTAGCGGGAAGCCGCTGTGAAGGTGCTTTGCATGGTGAGCAGGCCCTGCAGGGACGGGTGACAAAGCCGGGACGACTCAGGTGCTGGTGCTGCTAGGAGCACAGCAGACCAAGCCACTGTGGTTCAGTTTTGTGTCCTAGGCCACAGGGGCCCAGCCGGACAGGACTAGCAACAAGGGCTGTGGCAGGGGTGAGGGGGCAGGGCAGCCACCCGGCCCTTGTGCCCTCGGCCCGGGTGGATGAGCAGGTGACGTTGTGGCATCTGCCCTCACTCACACCAGGCTGTGGGTGTCATGGTCACAACCACCTGCTGCTCTGGAGTTCCCAGTCTGAGCCGGTGGCCACAACAGTGATGCTGCCCACAGCTGCTTCGGGGGTGACATTGCTGCTCACCCCCGAAGGTAGCAGGGTGTGGTGCAGCCCTGAGTGGCAGCTGGCACCCAGGCATGCCCAGGCCAGGAAGGCAGGGCTGCACCAGGCACGTCCTCTGCCCGTGGACACCTCCTAGTTGTCACACATCTGTTCCTGAATAACAACGCCTGTATTCCTGTGAGAAGTCACTTGTGTAGGTCTCCGTTCTACACTCTGAGAACTGTCTACACTTGCAAGATATCCACTGGGTAAGTTCAGTAACGCCCACTTGACACCTGAAATGTGCTAATGGACGTTTCTTCCCTTTCTTTCTTCCTTCCTTCCTTCCTTCCTTCCTTCCTTCCTTCCTTCCTTCCTTCCTTTCTTTCTTTCTTTCTCTTTCTTTCTTCTTTTTGTTTTTGAGACAGTGTTTCACTGTGCAGTTCAGGCTGGCCTTGAACTATAGTGATCCTCCTGCCTCAGCCTCCCGAGTGCTTGGACACAGGTGTCCAAGCCCATACACATTTCCCACCTTCCCCATCCCTGGCTGCAGAGGAACAGCATTGGCATAAGGAAGCCCTGGGGCTGCTGCTTGAGGTCGAGCACAGCTGGGCTCTCACCTCATCTCTGGTCCTGCCTTCCCATGCATGGTGGGGTGATGGACCCCGCCAGGGCCTCCCTGGGGTGATGGACCCAGGCACAGCAGCATCTCCTTTTCTGCCCTTCTGATTCCCACGGAGGTGACACGGGGCTCAACGACACTGGTCGATAGCCAGTCCCAGGTGCCCCACAGCCCCTTCCACCCAGGCAGGCAGCAGTGATCTGTGACCCCACGGTGCTGACCTGGCTCCGCCTCCTGGAGAGGGCAGATCTCAGCCTGTCTACGTGCGGACAGATAAGGAATAAAGTGGCCCATAAATCAGGACGGCAGAAAGGAATCCTCCTGTGCCTCTGGGACGCAGTGGTCAGGGGCTCAGTCTCTGCTCTGAGGGCTCAGGGAAAGTGGGAAACAGGAAGGACTTCCCGGGGCTGGAGAGATGGCTCAGTGGAATAAGTGCTTCCCTGGCAAGCACAAGGGCCTGAGTTCAATCCCCGGTTCCACCAAAAAAAAAAAAAAAAAAAAAAAAAAAAAAAGGAAGGACTTCCCATGCTCTTGTGCTGCAGTGAGG
>PVKA01036786.1:0-21513 GCA_004027165.1 Ctenomys sociabilis
ATATATATATATATATATATATATATATATATATATATATATATATATGTATATAGCTTAGTTAAATGATATATATTGGTAAACAAAAGATCCTGAGGTAAAAACCTGTTTTGTGTTTTTGCTTTTGACACAAGATCTCACTATGCAGTTTAGACTGGTCTTGCCTTTCTGTGTAGCCCAGATTGATCTCAAACTCAATCCTCCTGCCTCAGCCTTTCAAGTGCTGGGATTATAGGCATGAATCACCACACCCTGATACCTGCTTAATGTCTGAGAAACAGAATAGAAGCTTTGGTAGCAGCAACAGAGTGGACAAAGAATAACTTTAGAGGCAGCTCAAGGAGGTAGTGGGCTATCCAGAACTTTATTATGATAATGACTTTAGAGAAATAAGTCATTGGAAATTTCAAACAAATGAGCAACAAAATCTGGCTTGTGTTTTTAATTTTTTGGGGGGAGGGAAGGGTACAGCGTCTTGCTACGCAGCTCGGACTACCACCAAGCTATCTCTCCAGCCCTGCGGTTTTAAAAATTATTCTGGCTTTGTATAAAGGAAACGCTTTTGGAGCTTGGTTAGAAATAGCCAGGAAAAGGTTCAGTATTTCCATAGATGGAAAGTGGTGCTTTGGATTAGACAGGTAAACAGAGGAGGTGATAAGTGATATGTTGTAAGCATTGGAATTGTTAAATGGACTGGATGCAGAATGTAAGAAAAAGGAGCAATTTGTCATGAGTCAATGTAGTGATAACTGAGATTTGTGTGAAAGTGTGTCAGCCATGGGATAGGAAACATTTCTCTCAAGGAGTGTCATTGTCAAATGGCCCCGACAGGTCATTGGTGCTACTGGTAGGAGAGATGTTAATTACATTTCTCTTTAAACCATTTTTCTAAGTTGGCTTTAAGGATCTTTTACCTGCATCACAGCCATTCTAGGGCTCTAGTGAACTGCCTCTAACTTACCATTGATCATTTCTTATCTTCATAAGTATCCTTTCCTTGATTCCACCATGTCTTTCTTCCCAGGAATACTTCCTGAGACAGGAGACACATGTTATCCTGTTGTCAGCTCTTTGTTTCAATCACCAGCATTGCTTGTTCTGGAAGATAGAGGGTATGAAAAACCTGAAATACTTAGAAGTCTCATCTCAGTAAGAAATGCCAGTGACATAAATGAATATCTCTTGGCTCTACCTGGTTGTCACCCTCCATGTGATCGCCCCAAAAGCTAAAGGACCTGCTGCTTAGAGGCTTAATGTCCCAAAATAGCTCGTCTGCTTAAGTTCTTCTTAACTCTGTGCAGAATATTTATTTATGTATTTTCCCTTTTTTTATGAATTTAGTACAGGGCCTATAGGATGTACAGGGTCTTACTACGTAGATCAGACTCATAGTGATCCTCTTGTTTTCATCCTCCCAAGTGCTGGAGTACATGCATGTGCCACCACGCCCAGTCTCAATCTCAGTCTCAGCATGCCCACGGGGTAAGGCTGGCACACCAGGGATTGAACCCCAGTTGCTGTGCTCTGCCTAAGCAGGTGCTTTAGTCCAGTGAGCTATCTGGCTGGCCCTTATTTTCCTTTCTTAATTCCTGTTTTTTTTTTAACTTTTATTGAGCCTTAAACTCAAGGTTCTGCATATGCCTAGGCAATATTTTACACAGAGTATAGCCCTATTAATACTTGCTTAATTTAAAAATTTAAGTGATATAAATATTTAAAGTAAGAAGTAAAAAATTTACAAGATTAGCATTATGTTGTACTGTTCTGCAACTTTTTTCCACTCAATCATGGTTTTCATGTTACCATATATAGATTTTGCTTTGTTTGTTTTTGATGGTGCTGGGGGATTGAACCCAGGGCCTCATGCATGCTAAGCAAGCTTTGTACCACTGAGTTATATCCCAAGCCACTTCTACTCCCTCCTTCTCCTCCTCTTTTTCCTCCTTTTCCTGCTTCTTCTTCTTTTCCTTCTTCTCCTCCTCTTCTTCTTCTTCTTCCTCCTCCTCCTCCACTTTCTTCTTCTTAAGAGTAGTCCATTATATAGATCTATCATGATTTATATATAGCCATTCCCTTGGATTTACATTTTTATTATAAATAATGCTAGATTGAATATTATTGGATGCTTGTATTTCTGAACTTAAGTGAATATAGGAGTCTGAAAAGTGAAACTAATTGGTCAAAAACTAAATATATGTAAAATTTTCCTAGCTATTGCCAGATTGCTTTCTGGAAACTTTGAACCACTTTATGAAGTTTAATATCTCAAGAAATGTCATATTTCCTGTCTTTCTAATAAAAGAGTGATACAGTCCCGGGTAATGGCACATACCTATATTCTCAGCACTTGGAAGGTTGAGGCAGGAGGATCAGTGTATGTTCAATGCCAGCCTAGGATACATAGTGAGTTTAAGACAAGCCTGAAAACAAAGTGAAACTCTCTTAAAAAAAAAAAAAATCTAAACCCTGAGTATGGTCTAGAATCCACTGAAATATAAGTATGTATCTTTCCAACTGTATTGGTATTGGACCTTGAACATCTAACATCAGTTGAGCACTTCATTGTATGTTTAGGTTGAACTTGAGGATGTAAAAGTGAAAAGAAGGTATCACCTCCATCTATAAATTGTTCATACTCTGGTGAAGTCTTACCTATATTTGTGTCCTTTATGTAATACTTAAAAAATGGTATGTGCTGAGTAAATGATTATTATATAACTAGAAGTATTTTTCTTTGTCTGAAAACTAGTATTTGGCAGAACTTTTGAAATTTTCAAATGAGACGATGGGTAGTTTTAAAATATGAACTCTATTTTAGGCACTCGTTTTTGGAAGAAAGGAATAGTTGTCTTAAGTGTACCCTGTGACTGTTACTTGGTTGATGCTGTTAATAAACTTAACCTTTTTTTTTTCTTGTTCTCTAAATACACAATATACAGAAATGGAAGGAGGGTGAGCCATTGGGAGCTTTACTCTACCTTAAGCATTTGTTTAAAGGCTACCTCACATTTGCACTTAGTTCACAAAGCTTCTGTAACCTTAGGGTGGACTACCATCATTGAGAAGGTGGAACTTGGGACATCAGGACATGATGGCAGAACCTTGGGCCCAGCATGCTATGTTTAGGACATTCAGCCTTCTCCAACTAATCCCACTCAGCTCTGATCTTCCTTTTTTCTGTCTCTTCAGCACTTATGTATTCAGTTTGCACTGTATTAATTTGCACTTGTTTGCATGTTGCTTTGTAAGTATTTTCCAATCACATATGTATTGTTTTGTGTCCCCAATTAAGTGCGAGCTTTTTAAAGGCAGAAACCATGCCTTTGGTTTCTTTTATATTTCCCATAGCGTCTTATACTGTGCTCAGCAGAGAGTGGGCGTACAGTGTATGTTGTGGATGACATCCTGAATGATCCCTTCCTGGCTGGGCCTAAGATTAAATTCCCTGAAATGGAACAGTCCTAATCAACCCAGTACAGGTATTCTCCATGTGGCATGTTGGTTGCTTCTTGAAATGGCTTCCTTCACCAACTTTCTGTCACCAGCATGGGACTTGCTGTGGCTCATGATGTTCTTACTATATGTGTTCCAGGCGAGTTTGCGAACACCAGAACTGACCTGGGAGAGAGTGAGATCCCAAGTTGACCATGTGATATGGCCTGATGGCAAGAGGATAATCCTACTGGCTGAGGTAAGACTGAGACTAGCCAGAGCAGAGATGTGCCCCCCGAAGGGAAAAACTACAGTACCCAGGGTTCCTCCACCTCATGTTCTTTTATCCTGTTACCACTGTTTCTTAAACACAAGTTTAACTGCTTAGCAATAGATTTTACTTCTAATCATGAAAGGTCTTTTCATTTGGCAAATAAGAAGCTATTTTGGTTCCCTACTTTTCACCAATTATCCTGTCTCTCCATGTCATTCTCCAGGTTGAGTTAGATAATGACTATTACCGTGGAAGGAATTAACAGATAGAACCAGTGCCACTTTGAGTGATGCTTACAAAGAGATAATGTCATTTGTGGGATGGTTTAATTGGGAAGCACAAAGTAGGTATTCCTGACTATAATTCAGACTATCTGAAGCAAGCTCTGAGAAAGTCATGTCTTTGCTGCTAGCATCCTTATTTGTGCTTGTTTCCCTGAATAGAGCCAGATGTGTAGCAGGTACTCAACTATATATGTGGATGCTTGATTGATATTAGCCCACCCTGGTCTCTTCTTGCCCACACTTATTTGTTTTTTTTAAATATTATTTTGGGTTTTGTTTTTTGCTTTTTTATGATGATGATGTAAATGCAGATGCAGGTGCAGTTCTGGGGATTGTACCCTGAACCTTCACCATGTGCTCTGCTATTGAGCTCCACTTCTAGACCTTTCTTGAAGGTTTCTCTTCCCCAGTCCTATATTCCTCGCTGCTCTATAGCCATTATGGAAAACAATATGCAAGTTCCCAAAAAATTTAAAAATATAACTGTCATATGATCCACAATTCCACTACCAAGTATATAACCAAAGGAAATCAAATCAGTTTGTCACACACATCCATACTCCTCTTTTTATTGTAGTACTATTCATAGCAGCCATGAAATGCAAAGTATCCACCATTTGATAAAAGGAGAAAGAAAATATGGGTACACGTACACCATGGAATATTACTCAGCCATACAAGGATGTGATCCTGTCATCGTCACAACATAGATCACTATGCTAAGTGAAATAAGTCAGACACAGAAAAACAAGTACTATTTTATTCCTGTGAAATCTAAAAACGTTGATCTAGGTCCAACCTGGTAGTATACATTCATATTCCCAGAACTTGGGAGGCTGAGGCAAGAGGATCACCATGAGTTTGAGGCCAGCCTGAGCTACATAACAATACCCTGTCTCATACACACATACACAAAAAAAGCCTTGATCTCTTGAAAGCTGAGAATAGAATGAGGTTATCAGAAGCTAGAAATAGAAAAGAAAGATAAGAGGTTGATTAAGAAGAGGTTAGCCGGGCGTGGTGGTGCATACCTGTAATCCCAGCACTCAGGAGGCTGAGGCAGGAGGATTGTTGTGAGTTCAAGACTAGCCTGAGCTACAAAATGAGCTTAAGGCCAGCCTGAACTGCATAGTGAGACCCTGTTTCAAAAAGACAAAAAAAAAGAAGAGGTTGATCTGTAAATACTAAGTCATAAATAGAATTCAGACATTTTGGTGTGCTGTTGCACAGTATGGTAACTATAAGTGAAATTATATACTATATATTTCAAAAAGCAAAAAAAAAAAGATATCAAGGTCAAGAAATGATACATGTTAAAGAGACAGATGTACTCACTTGATTTAAACATTATATAATATATATGTGAGGGTCAGGGAGATGCCTCTCTCTATCTATCTATCTATCTATCTATCTATATATATATATATATATATGAATTAGGCTGGGGAGATAGCTTGGTAATCTTTTTTTTTTTTTTTTTTTTTTTTTTTTTTTTTTTTTTTTTTTTTTGTATTTTAGGGAATGGTCTACAGGGTATTCAGGCTCTCACTACTAGATCAGACTGGTAGTGATCTGCCTGTTTATAGCCTCCCAAGAGCTGAGGTTACAGGCCTGCCACCACACCCAGTCTCAACTAGGTCTCAGCACTCCCTGGGGGCTGGGCAGCATAGCAGGCCTGGGATCAAACCCCCAGCCCCTGGCCTGCCTGCAGGTGTTTTAATCCACTGAGCTATTTGGCAGGCCCAGCTTGGTAGTCTAAGTACCAGCCTGGCAAGTGCAAGGATCTGGGTTCGATCCCTGGTACCACATGCTGTGCTGGGCCCTGGAATCCTAGGAGCACCATGCTGGCCACCAAAACTGGATGTGGTAGCACACGCCTATTAGCCCAGTGCTTAGAAGGCTGAAGCAGGAAAAACCATCATGAGTTCAAGGCCATCCTGGACCATGAAGTAAGCTCAAGGTCAGCCTGAGCTGCATTTTGAGACAGGTTTACTATACAGTTCGCCTTGAACTCACTTTGTAGCCCAGGCTGTCCTCAAACTTGTAGCAATCCTCCTTCCTCGGTTTTCCAAGTGTTACAAATAAAATTTAAATGAGATGTTTTTTAAGTACTTCAAAAAACAAAATAGAGTAAGGTGTGATGGTACATGCCTGTAACCTCAGCACTTGAGAGACTGAGACAGGAATATTTCTCTGAGTTCAAGGCTCACCTGGACTACATAGTGAATTCAACCTTAGGCTAAATACATAGTGAGATTCCATCTCAAAAAAGAAAAGTTGTTAGTTCCTAGCACTGAACACCTGCTTTTCATCCAGGAACGTATATTGGAAAGGGTTTGGAGAATGGCAATCCTACACTTCCCTTGCTTCTCAAAGGCCAGAAGCTGTCCTAACTCCCTGTGTCTTTTACCTTTCATCACTAGGGTCGTTTACTGAACCTAAGCTGCTCCACAGTGCCTACATTTGTGCTCTCAATCACTGCAACTACTCAGGTAAGGCCTCTAAAGTGGAATAGCAGAGGGCAGGAGCGGGACCTTAGACTAGCAGGGTTTCACTTGACACGGGGGAGCCTGCTATGAATACCATGTCAGTATCCACCTCTCTGCTTTCTAGGCTCTCGCCTTGATAGAGCTTTACAATGCTCCTGAGGGTCGATATAAGCAGGATGTCTACCTGTTACCCAAGAAAATGGGTAAGCACGGACTCTTTCTTCCCTATTCTTACCAAAGTAGTTCAGAATCAGAGACTAAAGGAATCTTGGGGAAGTTAAAAAAAATAGAAATACATTTATTTTATACAATAGGAGCTAGGATTCCTAAGTTCTATTCACATTTAATTTATCCTGTTTTCCATGTGGGTTACCATAGTGAAATTTTTACATTTTGTTGATATTTATCTGTCTCTGAATTTTGAGGGTTTTCTCTCTTAAAAGTATATTGTATACAAGAATCTCAAAGAAGGAAAATAAAAAAGATTCCCCAAAAAGAAAGGAATCTTCTCCTACTTTCTGGCATCTGATTTATTCAAGTTCTAGGCTATTAAATAGCCCTGACTTTGAAGCTACACCTCCCAGGCCAAGTATTTAGCTGAGTAGTACAGTGCCTACCTGGCAAGCTTGAGGTCCTGAGTTCTATTTCTGGTACCCAACTGGTCAAAGAGACTAGGAGTGGCTCCTATTAAAAGTTCAGTTTTATGGGTATTGCAAAAGAGACATTACAATTTTAAATTACTGCCTCAAGCACCTAATGTTACAGTGTGTTTAGAAACCCCTTAGACAAGATAGGTATAACCCCAGCCAGCTCTTGGGAGGCTGTAAACAGGCAGATCACTATGAGTCCAATCTAGTAGTAAGACCCTGAACACCCTGTAGACCCTTCCCCCCCAACACACAAAAAAAGGAATAAATCAGCTTCTGGTTTTATTTCAGCAACTATTAAAAGTTGATGTATTTTCTGGGGCCTGAGAGATAGCTCAGCAGTCTAAGTGCCTGCGTGGTAAACACAGGGACCCGAATTTGATCTCCAACATGGAATGCTGCACCAACCCCGCCCCCTGGGCGCACTGACCAGCCACTGAAACCAGGGTGGTGGCACACACTTGTAATCCCAGTGCTGGGAAGGCTACAACAGGAAGTTGGGGGAGCAAACAAATATATAAGAATATTTTAAATATTATGAGTAAGTACAATATATTCAGATAATAAAATATAAACAGAAACTCATAAGAAGTAAGAGTCCTAGCCAGGTATAATGGTGCAGGCCTATAATCCCAGTAATCAGGAGGCCGAGGCAGGAGGGCTGCCACAAGTTCCAGGCTAGCTAAGCTCCATGGTGAATTGAAGGTACAGGGAAACTGTCTCAAAAAAAAGGTCAGTTAATCACTCAGGAGGTGAGGCAGGAGGATTACTGTGAATTTGAGGCCAGACTGGCTATAAAGTGAATTCAAGGCCAGCCTAAACTGTATAGTAAAACTTTGTCTCAAAAAGACAGAAAAGAAAAAATATAAAAAGCAAAGGAACCTGTAGTATCATTTTCAATTGAAACTTTCTAATTTTCTCAAGTGTTAGCTTTTCTGTTCACCTGTAGTATAGAGTCCAAGGCGAAGTAGTTGGAGCTTCCCAATTTTTAATCCCGTCACTATCCCATTCTTTCTTTTCAATCCTAAAGATCATTGCTTCTTTCATCTCTCACCTTTCTGGGAGAAGGAAAGGTTCAAGGCTGAAAAAGATGATAAGGAAGAGATGTTAGACTTTGAAAGGCACTGGGCTTGAAGCTGAAGTCAACCTTCCTTAGAATTGAAAGCCAATAAGCAAAAGTTAGTCGTGTTTAGGGGCTGGGGAGATGGCTCAGTGGAATAAACGCTTCCCTGGCAAGCATAAGGGCCTGAGTTCAATCCCTGGTTCCGCCAAAAACAAAAACAACAACAAAAAAACGCACCAAAAGTTAGTCGTGTTTCACTCTACTCCAGGAATCTGAAAGTTTTTTTCCAAGTGTTTAAGTCCTGGTCTGGGAAGTGGAGAAGAGCTGGCTAGGAAGGATGACTGCTTATCCCACGGCTTCTGTGGTCTATTCCAGATGAGTACGTGGCAAGTCTACACCTGCCCACCTTCGATGCCCACCTGACAGAGCTGACAGATGAACAGGCCAAGTATCTGGGACTCAACAAGAATGGGCCCTTCAAGCCTAATTATTACAGGTACCTTGGCTGCCCAGAAATCGGGGCATCTAGCTCGTGAAGTGCTTGCTGAACTGGAATTGGTCTTTGCATCTCCCACCGTATACATTTACATGAACTCAGGAAAATAAACGGGCTAATGCTCAATTCACCTCCAAAGAAACTTCCTCAAACATTAAGTAATATCCCCCTTCCCAGGGCCTGCTTCAGCAGAGCACAACAGCCAGGGTTTGATCCCTGGCTACCATGCTGGCCCCGTGGCCAGGACATGCTGAGAAATGATCAAGGCTGGGTGTGGTGGTGCTCACACATAATCCCAGCATTTGGAAGGCTTGAAAGTCCAATCTCCATAGTGAGACCCTGTACACCCTGTAGACTGTCCTAAATTCATTTAAAAAAAAAAAAAAAATCCCCTTCCCAAGTTGTATTGGCCTCTTTTCATAGATGTAAAAGGGAGCTGCAATCATCTGCACTCCAAAAAGGCTTCTGCTTCTTTATTACACCTTTGAGCAGGCTCTTCATGTTTCAGCATCCTCACTAGTTGATAACATCACCCTCTCATCTTTCTTTTTCCCTACAGGTATTAAGTTACTGTAACTCAAGCCAGAAGAAGTTTTAAAGAATAGAATTCCGAGCCTTTTCTCCACTACTATCCAAGAAAGAACCTAGCCAGCTGCTTCTCTGATCAGAGCTGTCCGCCGTGCTCACCCTGTGTGTTAGGTTTATTTATTTATTAAAATCTAGATTCCTGTGCCTGTATCCTTGGCCCAGAGTGTGGTTACTCCTCCAAGGGCCATGAGAGCCACAGATGACAGACTGAGGAAGGAAAAGCATGGAGTAACCTTTCCTACCAGGCCATTCACTTCACTCCACATTGAATCCTCAGCAGTGGCCATTTTTCTCTTGTACAGGCTTAGGAGCTTTCAGACTCTTCCTTCTCTGGGGTTTTCTGGAATAAGTTTTCAGCAGCTTCCTTTCTCAGCTTTTGCCCTTCCCCAGACAAAGCCTTTAGGAAGCCACAAGTTAACATGACATAGGTTCCCAGACTTGACCGTTACTATGACTGCCTTCTTTATTTAAAAAAAAAAAAGGCTAGTAAGGAAGGAGTGTTAAGGCCTTGGCAGGCTGCCCCCAAAACTCAGCTGAGCCTGTGCCTGTGCCTGTGCCTACTGAGGTTTCCCTTCACCTAGGACTCTTCCTTGAATATTTATATCCATTTTAATGCTTTGTGGCTCCAAGAGAGATGTACCTCCATGATTTCCTCAACAGCTCTGGTGCAAGCTGTCTCCTCTGGGATATGGTTTTGCTTCCTTGTCATTTCATGCAGTTTCCCAGGAAGCCCCCTCCAGATTACTACTGTCTCAAAAAAGGAGGGCTTATTGTAGAACACTGCTTCCTGAAACTTCCTGTTATTGCCTAAACTGTTTCTGAATCTGAGTCAGGAAAGGCATATTTTCCCAAGGATTTGGAGATGTAAGGTCTTGGGAATGGGACAGGTCTTTTCAGAACTATAACTTGACACTCTAAAAAAGCAGGTATGTTTATTTGTTTCCCTGTAAAGACTTTGCAGCTTGACTGGCTGAGACATAAAGAGATGACACTGTAAGCTCTCCAGATGATCAAAACTAGTTTGACTAGTTTGAACCTCATCAAACATTCATCCTTCTGACTGTGGTCATTGATGAAACCAAGATCTGCAGTCTTATCTGTGTCTTCTCTGCATGTATCTTTTTATGATTTCAACCTCTTCTATTTAAGGATTCAGTTTTAGAGATGGTTTCTTGAGTAATTCCAGCATTATAAAAGATTTGTAATAATATGAGTAGCATGAGATTTTATATTCCATCTAAGAGTTGGGTTCCTTTTAGAGACTCAGTTGCTGTTAGAGGTTTCTGGGGGAGCCAGAAAATCTGGAATGACCATAGGAATCCTGAAATGATTTGCTCTTCCCCAGCCAACTTTTGAACACTTTCATGTTTGTTCACTTTTTCCCCCCTTATGTTGATCTGCTTCAAAGTCTCAGGACTAATGTGATTCAAGGATATACCAGACTCCCCAGAATCACTGTAACCCTTGTATCCTGATCCTTCTCTTTCCGTACCAACTTCCTCTGGTCTTAACATTCACCCTTGGAGCTAGACTGGAAGTGCCCTTACTTTTGGAGACAGGGAGGTGGAACTTGGCTGTTTGTCTCATGAAATAGTATACAGGCTCAGCCCATAGGATCTGGTTCTTAAGAGGTCTTAGCGGTACCACATACATGGCTATATTCTTTTTGATAAGGAAGACCATAAATGCCGATGATTCCACTAGGCTACTCAATTTATTTTGCCTGCCCAGTTTTGATTTTCATATTAATTAGTTGAATCTCTTTAGCAAGATTCAGACCTCTGTACCTCATCTCATGTTCAGAGCTGATTCCATTAGGCAGGTATCTGGACTAGCCTGTTATGTTCTTAGACCAAAAATCATAACCTGCTGTTTCTCAGCAAAGCCTTTGTCTCTACAGAGCTTACTATGTGCTAATACTTACAGAGTACCCTCTGCCTCACTATTAAGAAGAGACCCACTTCAGATAAAAGAGCCACAGGGCTTCTAAGTTAGTTTTCCTGTATTGCTGCCCATGGTGAAGTATTTGCCTCTGAGTTTTAAATGATCTCTCTCACTCCCTTCTTTCCCTCTTCTCCCTCTCTTCCACTCTTCCTCCATCCTCAACCATTAAGAAGGAAGAAGCCCAGGCCTCTTCTTGGAGTTAATCTTAGTGTTGGCTCTAATTATAATTCTCACTACCTGTGGAACCAAAGCAAATGTGCCTTCTTTTCCTCCAGCCTTTCACCTTAGATGCATCTGAGCTCTCAGGAGGCAAGGGAATGAAGGCTGATCATTTCTTTGTATGTGGCCCTGGCTTGTGAAGATACATACCATTTTATATACAATTAATTTGTGCTAGTTTCAAGGTCTTTTTGCTTTCTTAATGGAAATATTCAGTTTCCTTTTTCTCAACTAAAAAAAAAATGCTTCTAGTCCACCTTTCCTCTGCCTTTCTCCCTCCCCATCCTACCTCCAATCTGAGCACGGCTCCCCATGGCCACACTCCCGCAAAGCTTTTTTGCTGCTTGACATTTCTTTGAACATATCTAAAATTGCTGCTCCTATGTTTTTCTCAAAATTAACTTAGTCATAGTTTAAAAAAAATTAAAATGCATTGTTGCATTAAGCTTTTTAATAAAGGAAAATTATGGAAAGAAAATAGGCAACACCAGCAGATTATATGTGGACAAGTCCTAAACTATATATATATATATATATATATATATATATATATATATACACACACATATACATATATATACATAACTAATCTAGTTCTGTCATCTTACTGAAAGGGAAAAAGAAAACCCTCTAACGATCACTATTTCCTAGAAGCTCTTGGAAATCTTTATGTCTAAGTGATTGTATTAGATCAGCAATAATGACTGTGTAATCTCAAAAGACAAATAAAATATTCTTAAAATGAATTCTTATCTTGGATTCTTGCTTTTGTAAACTAGCAATTTGGAGCTAAGCCTAGGTCACAAGCTATAGGACAAGAGTGTAAAAGCTGAAACAATAGCCAGTAGACAGTTTGAGTGATCATTCACTGGAGCTCCTTGTTCCACACTGGGCCATTCCACTAATAAATAACTTGTCCCTCCCACCACTCCATCCCAGCCTGACATATGCCCTAGCTCTTGTGTGTAAAGAACCCTACCCTGGGAGATGGAGGATTGTACCTGTAATTAAGATTGAGAAACTGTGGTTCTACATCCCTCAAGCTCTCTATGTGGCACTTAAATGGAGAGCCCTGGAAGTCAGCATCCTCACTACTTGGGACCAAAGGACCCAGACACTGAGGACCCAATTATATCCAGGCAGGGGAAGTAATAAACAGGCAGAGGTTCGTGCTAAATCTAATAACCTAAGTAAATAATCTATTTGCCTGTTTTTTCTCAACTAGCAATATGGTAGCTTTCTTTAGTTAACAGCCTAAACTAGTTCTACATGTTGTGGGCAAGGGGTTTTCTTCCCTATCAGAACCTTCTGCCCCTTTGATTACTGTTTATTTAAATGAGGAGCCACAGGGCTAGAATAGTCTGAGCAGTTGGTAGTATCTCAAGCTGGTGCTGTTCCAGTTAAGGGCGAGTGCAGTTGCTACAAATGAAGTCCATGAGTCAGCTGGTGGATTTGTTCCCCTCCAACAGTTTGATTGCTCCTTCGTGAAGAATGGAACAAGTATTTGACCTTAATTTTAAACTTAGAAGGTCAACCCAGGCTACCTAAATTAGGCAGGTGTCTCCACCTCAGAATTGTCCTTAAGTCAGGCTAATTTAGTTTTATGCTTTTTTTTGTTTGTTTGTTTGTTAGGACTGGGGATTGAACTCAGGCCCTTGCACTTGCCAGGAAGCGCTTATTCCACTGAGCTGTCTTCCCGGCCCAATTTTATTTATTTATTTATTTATTTATTTAAAACAGCATCTCACAAGTGCAAAAATAGTTCAGCAGTCTAAGTGCCTGCTTAGGCAAGCGCAAGGACACAGGTTCAATCCTTGATACCATTTGCCATGTAGTTACCAAGACCAGGTATGGTGGCGCATGCCTGAAATCCTAGCACTAGGGAGGCTGAAACAGGATCACAAGTCCGAGCTGCATAGTGAGCTGTACCAAATATATAAAATTAAATAAAAATAAACTGTTTCACTATATAGTTCAGGCTAGCTTTAAACTTAATTGTGTAGCCCAGGCTGACCTTGAATTTGTGATTCTCCTGCCTCAGTCTCCCTGAGTGCTGAGATTACAGATGTACACCACCACTACCGCATCTGACTGTAATTTGTCTTTTTGTTTTGCTTGTTTTTTGAGGGGTTTTGTTTTTTTCTTTTGTACAGGGTCTCACTATGCGGCTCAGACTCATAGTGATCCTCCTGTTTTCAGCTCCCTTCCCCCCAGCACTGTGATTACAGGTGTGCATTATCATGCCCAGACTAGGTGGCTGGCTTAGCACACACTTGGGGACAGGGCTGGTGTGCCATGTGGTGCTGGGTCAAGCCCTGGTCCCTGTGCTTGCCTAAGCAGGAGCTTAGTCCACTGAACTCTCCCTCCAGCCCTCTAGCTAGTTTGGAGTTGAACCTCAGTTACCAATCAGAGCCTCAATTTTCTTGACTGTAAAATGGATGTTTATCTCATAGGGTAGAGATTTAATACCCTATTGCATAACAAATATTACTTAAAGAAACTCATATACCCTGCTTTCTTTATTAACATCGCTTTCTTCTCTCAATCTGAGGTCCTACAACCTCCATCCCATTATTATACCCACACATGCCCTTCACAAGGAAAGGAGGGTATTATATCCTCTTTCTCCTGTGTTACCTTAACTGCCTAATATCCTCAAAAACAAGGTACTTTAAGACTTCCTGCATTGCATTTTTAAGCATCCTTGGTACTGGGTGCTTCTGTTAATCAAGTGTTTGACCCCCATGGATGAAAGTGCTTAGCTGAGAAAGGAGTATCGTTGTAACTATCTATTTATACTTTCAGCCCTCTGCCAGCAGCCTGGTTTGGAGATAAAATCTGAGATTTAGGACAAGGGAAATTAATAGCATAGGCTTTTAAATAAATGAATTTAAAATAACCCAGCTGTGGAGCCATCTCTGCAAAATGGGAAGACATGTTTATAGGCCAACCCTAACAGTTCCCACATATAGATGTGATATGTTGCATTTATGACTGTCACTCCCTCATTGGAAAATAAGCTAAAAGAAGTTTATGTGTTCCAATTTCATGATCTATAATAGTTTCAAAGTGTTCAATTAAACTGGTTTCTCTTTCTAGGGCCTATATTGAGCAGAAAGATGCCTGATCTTTGCTGTTTCCCATTCTACTGGACTGTGGAAAAGATGGTGTTTGCTTTGCAATCTCCACAGCACCAGTTTTTAAAATCTGTTCTCTGAAAGTAAGGGTATATAAAGCTCTAGGCTCAGCAGTTGACGTGAGGCCAAAGGGGATCTAAGTATTGTGATCAGTCCACCCAACAAATTATGTCCCCTTGCCTTAGGGACAGGCAGAAAATGACAAAGCCTCAAAATTGGCCATGATGGGGATTTCTACTACTGTTGAGGATACTGATTGATGAGGTTCAAAAGAATATGAAGTTCTGGAACAGGGAAATAGCTCAGCAACTTAAGCACACTGCCTTGCAAGCACAAGATCCTGAGTTCAATCCCTGGTATCAAAAAGAAAAAGAATATGAACTTCTAAAAACCTGTCAGTCCTAGAGCTCTGACTGCTTAGGAGAAGTATTGGGAAGAGTTAAGTAGATGATTTATTTTTAGTGAAACACCCAATGGTTTGTGCTGTGGCAGGTTTATCAAAGCAAAGTGATGATTGGGTAGCTGTAGGTGGTGAATTTTAATTCAGAGTATAGGTTTTTAAGAGTTTAATCCTACCCTGGGCCGGGTGTGGTGGCGCATGCCTGTAATCCCAGCACTTAGGAGGCTGAGGGAGGAGGATTATTGTGAGTTCGAGACCAGCCTGAGCTACAAAGTGAGCTTAAGGCCAGCATAGTGAGACCCTGTCTCAAAAAGACAAAAACAAAATAAAAATAAAATAAAAAATCCTAGCCTGGAGTAAAAATCCAAAATGAAATAGTTTGAGCCAAGGAATTTCTTAGAAATTCACAGCAGTTCAGTTCTGTAAACCAGAGGATTCCAACAGAAGTTTTGCTCCCCAGGAGACATTTTGTAGTATCTAGAAACATTTTTTTGGTTGACACAACCAAGGGGTGGGTACTATTGACATCTCTGGGGAAAGGCCATGGGTCTGCTAAACACATGGGCCACCCACCCCCATAATTTCTCAACCCAAAATGTCAGTAGTATAGAGGTTGTGAAATTTGGCCATACTCCTGAAAAGCCTATATCTATGCTGTTTGGTAGGTACAGATAGGATTCAGAGAGGAAAGAGATGAGCGGAGGTAAGGAGATGTTTGGGACTTCAGACAGAAAGAAAAACATAAATTTCCAATGAGTGTTCTCAAGCCTGCCTCAATCAGGCATCTACCAACTAGCAGAGAGAAGGGGGAAGGAGACATGATTAGAAAGGAATGTACTTTTCTCTACCATATGAAAAGATAAATAATTTTGGCTCTTTGATTTATTTATTTATTCATTTATTCATTTATTTAGCGGCACCAGGGATCAAACTCAGGACCTTCTGCTTGCCAGGCAAGCACTTATTCCACTGAGTCATCTCCCTGGCTGGCTCTTTGATTTTGGGAAATGGTGGGAAATGTTGATTTGGATTCTGGCAAAGTTGGCTGGACACCAGTATACCCTGAAGCGAGTGAGAATGGTTTAGAAAAAAAAAGTAAAGAAAAACGTTTTCTGGACTGGGGTGATAGCTCAGCGGCATAAGCACCTGCCTGGCAAGTGCAAGGTCCCAAATTCATTCCCTCGCACTGCATGCTGCGCTGGCCACCGCCCAGCCAACCCTGAGCATGATGTGCTGCCATGCAATACCATGCCGTTTGCATGCCTGCAAACCCAGCTCTAAGGGAGGCTGAGACCAGAGGATCTCTAGGAGTCCAAAATACGAAACGAGACCCTGTATCAACAACAATACAATGCTGCCTTTATACTATACATATATCTCTAGGGGCCAAGGAGATAGCTCAGCGGTGTAAGCACCTGCCTGACAAGCATAAGATCCTTAGTTCAAGTCCAGGTGCCACAAAACAAAGGAAAAAAAAAAAAAGTTTTCTGGATCAGGAGGATGGTGTGACAACTACAATCTGTAAAGGAGTCAACTAATAGAACAAAAGTTTCTTTCAGAGAACAACACCCTCTGAACGCTAAGACAAGATAAAAGATATTCAAGGTTGTAAGACTGTGAGAAGTAGGAGTATTTTGTGACTCCTGGTTTTCTCATCAGGAATAATTATTCGTAAAAATAACCTACCAGAGAAAAGTATGATAAGCTATCTAGAAAGTTTCTAGCGCAGCGCCGGACACGGTGCACATTGGGTTTGGATATGAGATTTGGGGGCGGCTTCCATTACTCAGCCAGCACTGCCAAATATGCACCACAAGCTGCTTTTTAGATAAATTCTAGAGGACAGACCACCAAGAGACCGCGCAGCCTCACCGCCCTGGTAACACTGAGCCCTTGGAAAGGATCTTAGGAAAAAGGCAAAGGGTAGGGGCAGGTAAGCCTAGGGGTTGCTATCTATTCACAGCGCTAGGAAGGTGTCCATATAGCAGTGAAGAGCAGACAACCACCAGCAGCCCTCAAAGGCACCCACGATTTTAAAGAAGTAAAAACACGCCCAGTCCCGCCCCTCACCGCGTCTCCAGGCCAGCCCCCTCTCCAGGATGGATGCATTCTCTTTAGAAAGCTTCCAAAAAGATAAGAGTTTCTCGTTTCCTGCGGTGGCCCTAACCTCCCTTGAGACTAAGTGGGATGCGGACGTGCCCTGCAGCCACGATTACCGGGTCTGGGTCTGCTGCAGTGGAGCAGGGGGCGGAGTCTGGAGCTCCCAGAAAGGTAGCTATCTGGAAGAAGGTGGATGCTAAGGGACACCTTGCGAGAAGCAAAGAACTAACCCGTGTGCTTCCCGGTGGGCGGGAAGTGGGGGGTGAGGAGCCAACTCAGGTGTTCCTGGCTACTAGCAACAACGCAGAAATGAGGGAGGAAAGAAAGGAGCGGCATATTCCTTGAAAGAACCCCCACCTTGTCCAAGTCCCGCTCCTACTCGTCGAGCAGCCAATTGCGCCGCGGGGCGGGGCCGCGTCAAGAGATCAAAGCCAATAGAAACGCAGAGGGTGGGGCGTGGCTCCGGGAGCGCCTCGGCGGGGTCGCCCAGGCCAAAGAGTGCCGAGCGGCGGAGCTGAGCTGTCGCATGGAGGACCTAGTGGCGCCCGGGGCCGGGAGTCCGCCTGCCGACGACAGCGATAGCGGCAACGGCAACGACAACGGCAAAGGGAAGTCCGCGGCGCCCAAGGGTCGGGAAGCGTTCCGCAACCAGCGTCGGGAGTCCGAGGTGAGGAGCTAGCGAGCTTCGGGTGGCGCCGGGCGTGAAGCGCGTGTGGGGTGACGGGGGCTTGGCCTGGGTCCCGGCGGCTGCACGGGGCGCCGCAACGGGACGCGGCTGTGCAGCCGCGACTGCTCCCCAGCGCCTCCCCGCGAGGGTCGGGAATCCCCTCTCCCCTCTGGGAGCCGAAAAGCGAGGTAGCGAGTGTCCCACAAACGGCCCAGGCATTTATCTCACTAGGTCTCTGCAGCCCCTCGAAGCAGGAACTAGGATCCCGACTGAGGGGAGGCACCAGCGCGGAGAGGTCGCGGGACTGTTCAGCAGGCCGGGGTGACGCCCGGCTGGGGTCCAGGTTGGCCGCGGGGCTCCTGCCCTGCCTTTCGCATCCCTCCCCCAGACTTGGGCCCCTGCCTATAAAGGTTAAAGATGACGGGATCCAGGCACAGGACAGGCAGTACCCAAATGGGAGTTTGGATGGACTGATCTAGGATACAGCTAGGACTTGAATATTTAGGTCTCTTCCTCTTCTAAAAAAGATCCTAACTAGGACGACGAAAGCCCAGCATTATCACACCCGCACACTCTCACCCAGCCTGTTTCCTTCCTTTCGCAAAGTTGTAGTACTGGATCAGAGTGGGACTCAGGAGAAGAGACCAGCAAATGTCAAGCGTGGAAGAGTCTGGAGATGTTCTGATCTGGCCCTTTCATTTTACAGAATAAAAGAGTCAGAACTAATTTGCCCAAGATCAGACACCTAGATTAATGAGTGGCGAGCTTCTGGATCTGTCAGACCAGGTTTTGAATCCTAGCACTACTCTCTACTTTCTGGCTTTTGGCAAATTACCAAACCTCCACGAACTCCAATTTCTTCACTTGTAAAATGGAGTTAACACCACCTACCCTAGAAGATTGTGATGAAGTCAAAATGTGATAACTGAATGCAAAATGTAGGTTACAGCTCATGAAATTAATAGGTCGATACATAGTGAGTCTTAGTACCATATTACTATCATCACCATCATCGTCATATGGCAGAGCTGATATTAGGAACCATGTTTTTGGCATTCCAGTGCACAGTTAAACCATTTGAATAGAATTTCACAGTTTCCCAACTGGTTTCTTATGAACTTTCATTTTGATATAAGCAAAGCAAAAATTTGTGTAAGTTCTCATTTTGATCAAGCAAAGAAGGAACTGTCCATTGTTTCCCCCCTCCCTCTCTTTCTCTGTCCCCTTAGAGTTACTTTTTTGGGGGTAGTTGCTTTGGTTTGATGTTGGATTGTTGGATGAATGAAACTCATAGCCCAGCAAATGCTAATCACATGCCCTATCACAAAGCTTACATCCTAAACCCCTATTTTTTACATGGGGGTCTTACTATGTACCCTAAGTTGGCCTCTTATTTACAAGTCTGCCTCAGCCTCCTGAGTGCTGGGTTTAGGGGCCTGGCTTGCTCTCATTCACACTCCTCCTGCCTCTCTAACCTCTCTCCTTTTCTCCCCTTCTCCTCCTCTCCTCTCTGTCCTTTTTTCCTTTCTTCAACCCCACTTTTTTTTTAGTTTATTGATACAGGGCCACAGTGTAACCCAGACTGGCCTTGACCTCAACTGGTAGCTTGGATGACGTCAAACTCACAATCCTGCCTGTCTGCCTCCCAAGAACTGGGATCCCAGCTTCTTCTTCTTCTTCTTCTTTTTTTTTTTTTTTTTAAGATAGAAGTAGAAGTGATAAAAGACTGGCAGAGCTTAGTCTTCCTTCTCTTGGATCATACCCACCACATTGTCTCCCTTGCTAAGGATCTGGTCTGTTAGAGTACCCTCTGTCTCCTTCACCAATAGAGAACACATGTTGGAGGGTGAATTATTTTTTAATTCATCACTTAGTTATTGAAATCATTCTATATGTCAGGCACTGTTTTAGGGGTTAGTGGTACATCAGGAAAAGGCTTTACCAGTTGCTTTGCTAATGAAGTCAGTGTCCAGCAACTCAAAGCATTACATCTGCACCACAGTTTACCTGATGAGTGCCTGCAGCTGCACTCCACGTGCCTGGAAATGAACAACTGCAGTGATCATCTCTATTTGGGTTCATGCCTGCCAAAAGCCTGGCTGGAAAGATTAGCTTTCCTCCATGTTCCCTTGCTGCAGGATGTACTTGTCAGTACATTCCCTTATCACCAGGGAATCCAGGTATTGGATCTGCTTTTCCTTTCCTCCCTCTTTTTGTTCTCCTGTAGAAGACAGTTCTTAGGAAGAATGATGTCTGTTCTTCCCTACAGCATCTAAAGAATTGCTAGAAGAGAATTCTATGGATAAGAGAGCCTCCTTGTGCATCGTGTATGTGCAGACTTACAAGACAGTGTTGACTTGCCCTCTTTAAAGGAGGCTTAATTCCTCTTCTAGCTAAATCCCTGGTTTTCTTTTGTTGGTTCTCAGCATTCTCGACAGAATTTAACTGTTTTGTGCCAGTATGAAGAAAATATAGGGCATTGATATTTTTCTAAAATGTAGTTTAATATACCAAATTTAAAAGTGTTTTTGAAATTATATGAAACAACCTGTGAATGACACCTTTTTTGCTTTTTAAGAGAAATAGAATAATAGAAAATAGCATAACTGGGCAAAGTAGTGAATTCGAGCTACATGGGAGATTGAGGCAAAAGGACTGCAAGTTCAAGACCATCCCAGGTTACTGTGTTAAAAAAAAATAATCCTGTGTCAAAAAAAAAAAAAAAAAAAAAAAAAATATATATATATATATATATATATTACAAAACAAAAGAGAAAATATCAATGGGTCACATATAATGAGGGTAAATATTTTATTAAATGTTTGTGTGTGTATATCTGAGTATGTGTATGTTTGGGACATGATATAAAAATATTTATCATTTTTCTATTTTTTCATATGCACCCTCCATACTAAGGATTAAACCCAGGACCTAGAACATGCTAGGCAAGTGTACTACATCTCCAAACAATTTTTGTTTTCAACCCAAGCTGGGCTGAAACTTGTTATCTTTCTACCTCATCCTACTAAGCAGCTGACATCACAGTAATGCTAACTGTGCCTGGTGAAAAATATGGTTTTTTAATGATTGTCCTTTATTCTAAATTGAGCTCTTCCCATTTTTGAGTGTTAAACTGTTCTCTCTATATATCTATATCTATCTATATTTATATTTAAATTTCTGACTTATTTCAATTTTATTTTTATTTTTTTAAAGAGTGCAAAATAGTGTTAAAACAGAAAAAATATGTGATACAAAAGTTTACTTAACAAAGTAAGTATGGATTTCACAGTATTTGTTGTAATACATAGTGTTGTCTTCCAACCAGTTATTCATATTACCAGATGTATGCACCCAGGCAAAATTTGAAGAAAAAAGAAATTAAGAGAAAAATGGGGGGGGTGGAGAGGAGACAAAACAAATTAAGGATTATCTGCTTCTTTCCATAGATAAGCAGAGTGTCCAAGCCATCCTGCTTACATACATATCTCTTTCCCCTACTCCCTCTCGTGTCCTTCTCCTCAACTCAGTAACTCTTTCCTTTTGAATAACTTCATTTCCTTTTCCCAGTATCTATCGTACCCATCATAGTCTATTTTCTCTTTCAGGTTCTCACACTAAGGAGACAACATGATGTTTGCACATGTGGGTCTGATTTATTTTACTTAAGAGTATGGTCTTGAAGGGGCCAGGGACATGGCTCAGTAGAATAACCGCTTCCCTGGCAAGCATACCTGAGTTCAATCCCCAGTTCCTCAAAAAAAAAAAAAAA
>PVKA01036787.1:0-21514 GCA_004027165.1 Ctenomys sociabilis
GTAATTTAAAATCATAAGGAGTCATTTATACCTTTGTTTTCAGTAATGTCATACGATAACTTTTTTAATCTAATGAAAATAAATGTTTATTCTTAATTTTTAGAATTTTAGTTATGTTTAAAAATTATATGAAGACCATGCATATACACTTTTACAAATCAAGTAGTATGCATTTTACTTTTTACTAGACTTTATAGGAATGAACTCTAAATAGAGTAATAGAGCACTGTTGTTAAGGTTTTATGCACTTCTGTCCTAAATGCTGTTCAGTATAATTCCCCCTCCACACACATAAAGTTATGGATGCACTTCCAAAATGCTTGGTTCTTTCCTCCTTAATCATTGAAACTTATATAAAATTTTCTTGGAATCTTTTTACAAAACCTTAGCATATTTGCATATTTCAGGTGACCTACTTTTTTTTTTATTGAAGAGCAAATAGCAATAAAATAGTTTCAAGACAAATTAACAGGACAGATTTAATAAATTAATACATTGCAAACTGTTTTCATAATGTTTTGGTATCGTGACCTACTATTTTATATTAATTATTTCAAAATAGTTGATATCTCCTTTCTTTTTTTGGTATTGGTAATCAAACCCATGATCTTAAATATGATCGGTGGTAATGTACTACTGAGTTACAGCTTTAATCCCTTATTTTTCTTAATAAATTTTATTTTATTGCAGTTTTAGGTTCTAAGGGAAACTGAGCAAAGAGTACAGAGATTTCCAATATCCCTTCTGCACCCACACCTGAGTAGGTCTCCTTGATTACATTCGCCCCATCAGAGTGATATTGTTATAATTGATAAACCCACATTGCTTCACTAGTATCATTCCAAATCCATACTTTACTCTATAGATCAGTTTTCATGTTACATTCTGTATATTTTGACACATCGTCAATGATATATACAAATTATTATAGTATCAGTGTAGTTTTATTTCGTTTAAAATCTTCTCTTCTCTGTAATATAAATTTGCATGATCAGCATTAGTTCCATATGTACTTGGCAAGCAGAGATTAACATTCCCACAATGAAGCTGAGAAAAATAAGGCTCAGAAATGTTAGATACTTGACCCAGCATTCTAGCATTTAAGACTAGTTATAAAACTAGTCCTGGATTTAGAATTAGGTTCTTCATACTAAACCATGCTGCATCAATTACTGTGTTAATATTTTCCATATTTCCCCTAATTTCATTTTGAGCTCACTGCTGGCATGGGCAGAAATACCTTCATAGATTTTGCGAGTTATATGATAACACCCTATATCTGCTGCATGGACTCAGTAGTTGCACAGCAGGGACATTAATTATTTCTTAAACAGTTTCAAAGGCTAATGTCTCCAATTTAGGTGCCATACACTCTCAAGTGTGAGGTCCGAGATGTACTTAGCAGAGTCACGAGCACTATCTGCTGGTCCATTTCCTCTGGAAAGGTTTCCACTAGGTGATAGTGAATCTGATGGACTTAGGGCACGTGCTGCTACATTATTCCAGCTGTGTCGTCCCTCCTAGGGTTTCTTTCCCACAGGTTCATGCTTTCTTTAGCTAGGAGAGGGAGGGGCATAGGGATGGTGACATTAGGGTATATTCCTGTTCCCAGAACACACAGAGATTTACAGAGGACACAGTGAACACACCTTGGGGTTGTCTATCGGAGATTTCATGTAACCATAGTCACCCAACTGTCCGCAACATGCCATGGTGGCACAGCGACATCACTGTGATCTCTAGCAGGGCTTCACATAGGAGATGAGGTAGACTGCATCCATATTGCTCTTAAATATGCATGTCTGTGGTTTTTGACCACCATCCTTTTTGCTCTTGTCATTAAACCTAAGAAATATATAATTATTTATTGTCAGATACCTGTGTACTATTGTCTTATCCTAATATTTTTCTGACTTTCATTTGTTTTTCTGCCTTGAGAATTCTTATCTTCTCAGTGTGAAGTAGGGAGAGTAGTTTCTACTGTCATCATGTATTCTTTACAAAGTTAAAGTTTTGAGAGGAAAATTTTGATATCAAAATTTTTATTTTTAACACCTTTTAGAGTCAAATCCTTTTCCTTAATGTATTTTTGTTTTACTTTTAAAATTTATAATGAGTATAGAGTTATTTACTGTTTTCTTATCCTATAATAGATATACACCAACAAGAGAGAACATATATTTTTATTGTTTGAAATGGGGGTGGTTAGCAATGGTCAAAGCGGGGAACAACTAGAAGAGAAAAACGTGAATCTTGGCTAAGACATCAAATGGTCATCATGCTGTATTTGGCTGCTTTGATGCTACTGAGAATCAAAGATGAAACAAGAGGTGTGATTTTTATGGGCCTGAAACATAAAGGTTTCTGATTTTTAGCTATGGTCCTTGTGACCTTGAGATGAATGGAAAAAAATTCAATGAAGACCCAATAGGGGGAGATTTATTGCTCCCATGGGAATATTGGATCAGAGTCACTGAGGAATGGGTAGCTGGATCAATTATCCCAGGGACTGCACAGTAGGTCGAAGGAAACAATTGGGAGACCGGGGGAGAACTCTGAGGATACATAAGCTTGGAGGTTCCTTAGGGCCTGGAGAAGAAGCGAGAGGTGGGCATTTAAAGAAAATAAAGAACACGATGAAGTAGGCTAGAAATGACTGCCAGGTCATCTACTGCATCCATTTTGCAGCTCTTGGAGATGGGAAATGTGCCTGCAATAGAAAAGTCGTGAGATCAGTGGATGCCAAGGGCTCCTGTGCTGCCCATGCCACTCTACAATTCCCCTACAACATTTTAAATGAATGTGTATCACTAACCACTTCCTCCTTTCTTTATGTAGTGGACTCACTGATCATTGGAAAATAGAAAATCTTACCTTTCTTTGTTACTCACAAAGGCCCTAGGTGTTGGGAGGCACCACCTGAGCGCAGGCCTCTGATGATGAAGACGGTGCCCACCACAATGCCCACAAGCCCCACAGTCAATCCAAGGGCACAGACCACAGTCTCTGTCAGCTCTGACATAGGGGCTGGAATCTCAGGTTCTGTAAATTTGAAATTCTTGTGGTCAAAATAAATAGTATTCTTGCTTTACAAGCAAGATTGAGTTGGGCTGGAGTTTGTTTTCTAGATAGTTGGTTTTAGGGAGGAGCATCAAGACTATCATTTAGAACCTATTAAGAGTGGAAAACAAGTTTTAGACTTGATACAGAACAAGAAGGAACCCAAAGGGGTGGAACTCCACATACCCCAGTGTTTCAGAAGGGGCTGATCCAGGCCCCAGTGCTCCACTTTGCAGTCATAAACGTCATCCTCAGAAGGAAGGAAGGTGAGGTACACGATCTTGTGGAAGGTGTGGTCACTCTTGGACAGGAAGCTGGTCTCAGCAACACCTTCTGTAACTGAGTGCCCATTGATCAGCCATGTGATGTTGATCACAGGGGGAAAGATGTTGTCCACAACACAGATGAGGGTGTTGGGCTCACCCAGTGCCACAGGATGTTTGGGAAACACAGTCGCCTCCGGAACTTCTGTGGGAAGGAGATAACCCTCATATGAGTGCCTAATTTGAATTTCTCTTCCCGACATTCTGCTCTGTATCCTTTCAAATAACATTTGCTCACATGATAGTCAAAGTGTTTTTGCTTCCTTTTTGCTTGGGAGAGACTATACATTGCCTGAAGTGGATCCCTAGGCCCTTCCCTCTATGGGCATGTAGATTAAGGTAGGATGTCTGTGAGATCCTTTTTAGAAACATGAACGAGTGCATTAAGGGAGTAAGGCTCTTTGAGTTACATGGAAGAATGTGATTTGTTAGATGAGTAAAGATTAAAGTTCAGCAATTAGCATGAGAAGATCTGGGGACACCATGAGAAAGAGAGCCTGTATAGAGTAATGAAGGCTGTCTATCACCAGAAAGGAATGGAGTGAAACTTGGGATGACAGGATAGATTTAATAAGGAGAAGCAGTACGGTGCACACATACTGTTGGTAGCTGGAGTAAAATTGGATCTTTTAATCAGGTTGCCCAAGTTGTGTTTAGCTGTAGCTATTTCTCTCAGTCCACCTTGTGGGTCAAATACTACAAATTCAGTAAACAGCGGAAGCCTCCAGATGGTTTGCTTCTTGTCCTGGTCCACATAGAACTGTTCATCACCATCAAGTTCCATGATGTACTGACCAGATTCCCCGTAGGAGTGGTACATGCTTATGCCAAAGGAACCCACGTGGTCAGCTGATGAATATAGGTGGATAGCAGAAAGGTGGAAAATGGAGAAAGAAGGAACATTATTAAACACAGTGACAGAAAATGAAATTTCCAAATATTGTGGACTTCATTTTTGGTATAGTTGCCAGACAAAATGCCTACTAGAGGCTTCTTCCACCCCTAGAGCTAACAGTCATTTGGTTACAATCTGGTCTGTCATTTCCACTCTGCTGTATTCTCCATGAGGGCAGAAGTCATGTATCTAATGACTAACATTTCCTGAATGCCTTTTTCAGTGTCTTGTACATCATAGGCTTAAGATAAATGATGCAATTGAATACACAAAAGGATAAATACATTTTTGTGGGATTGGTTTTCAAAAAGACATAATTTACTTTCCTCTGGTTAATATTTTATATCCATCAAATCTTTTACCAATTAATAAATCTATTACACTTCCTTCCCCCTTGGAGCTGCCTTAGAACAGAAGACTTTTCTATGTAAGTGTCCTTTTCAGTTTTAAAAATGCCCATATAGAATCTTATTATTTTAGGAGCTTCTTTTAGAGGGTAGAAGAAAGAGTATAATAAGAATAGTGACACTATAAAACATATAAAAATAATGCTTATAAGTTTTTTCTTAAGAATAGTAATTTTCAAAGAAGAACAACTGATTCTTTTTCTAGAATAAAAAAAGAAGTTTCATTAGTTTTTGGATTTCTCTCACCCCCCATTTTTCTCTTCTTTTGAAAAAAGTTATTAAACCTTTATTTTCTTCTAAGTCAATACTTACACTCTCTTTCAGACTCAAAGTAGATTAAAGTCCTTGTCCTCAAACAGACAGCGTGCAGGCTGAGGGTGCTCCCAGAGTGGCAGCCAGTGCAGTATGACTGCACCCAAATGTAATTAACAGGAGATTGTTTTTTATAAAGACACCCATGAGTTTTGGCATTTCATCTTTTCTTCCTTCTCAATTTCCTGAGCATCATCAAGCACCAGACACAATGGAGACATGGAGTGAAGGATCAGTCAAGCCTGGTGTCTGCTGTCAAGGAGCATGCTGAACGGTGGGAAAGATGATGGGTAAAGGGGCAAACAGCGTCCTGAGCTGAGCTATGTGATGAGGCCTTAACTGTGAGGGTTTGCCAGTCAAGCTGAAAGATATCAACCTTGCTTACTGCCTGCTTTTTGCCAGATTTTTGTCTCTTTTATTCTTGAAATAAAGTTTTCTTTGGTGGTGCTGGGGGTGTGTTTCTGTAGACCTCTATTTCATTCCACAGGCTTACTGTTTGGTTACCAGAGTTTATTAGTTAAATCTTATTAACATGTTTCCAACAAAATTATTACTTGCAACCCCTCTATCCCAGTGTCTTGTTTTCCAAGTCTGTGTGTTCCTCTTTTCTTTCACCCCTTTCGTTCCTCAGTGTGAGCATCTTGGTCCATCTGGAACAATAAGCCTCCCAACAAATCCTCCTTATATTTGCAACACATCATCCTGACTTCTTTCCCAAACATGCATACACTGAGCATTCCCTTAGCCTGGCACCTGTCCTGAGCTTCAAGCACTGCTGGTGGACAAGCACACTGCTGTGCTGCTTGGCCTGAGTCACTTTTATAGTTTCGGCCTCAGAGGGTTCAGACACTGTTCATCGATGACCTTTCTGCTTCCTGCATCCCATTCTGCCTCCATCCCAGTCTACGAACCCTCTGGGGGCACACAGCCTGGGTTTCCATTTTTGACACCCTAAACTTCGTTACTGGGTATTCAAGACCATGTACTGAAGAACGGTTGTTCTTTTTGACAACAGCAGAGACTTGGGGGAAATTTTTAGGTACACAGATAACAGGACTATATCAAATGATGACCAGGGCTGCCCTGTAACTTGCAAACAACACCGTTTGTGGTGTTTTTAGCCTCTTCCTCTAGAAAAACACCAAAATGCATATTTTATGTAGAAATACAAATATAGGCTGAGTCTACATTTTCTTAGGCTAGTAAACTTCAATTTTTTCTTTTTGTTTCAAGAGAAATTAAAACATTTTCATGCAGTCCTACAACATTGTGAGTGCCCTGCACAGTGCCACCCTCACTGATAGGCAAGTTGCAACTCCTTGAGACGCTCAGGTACAATGCAGAAGGAAGAAAATGGGGACAAAATAGCCAAGTGCTCTGGAGAAGCAGGTGAAGCTTCTATGCTGAGCAATATTAAAATGGAAACACAGTGGTTAATAAATTTATTCAATCCCATTCACTTCCTGTCTTAAATACTTGACTTTTCATGTGTAGATTCATGTCTGTAAAACAGGAGGCAGTCAGGGGTGGGTCCTGAAAGAGGGACAAACGACTGTATGAAGAGAAGGTGGAAAGGGGTGGGCAACAAAGGCAGAGGGGCCCATGGGACCAGAAAACCAGTGTTGCCCATTGTCCATTCCTAGGACTTCATTGGATGAACTGGAGAACAGGTAACTTGAGTTGATAAACTTGAGAATAAAATAATTAACCAAAGTGTTCCTCATAAAGTTTTTAACTTTAAATACTATGTACTTTTTAAAAAGAAAATATTATTAGCTGAACCTTCAAATAAGTTAACATTTATGTTTTCACTACGTATGAAGCATGCCTTTCTATTTTTATGATTATCTTTGAAGTGTCTCATATCAAATAATGTTAAGCAGGACCACAAGACAAAAGCAAGGATGGTAAGGCATTTTAACCTGCTTCTTACCCCTACCTGCCTCCATCACAGAAACATGTGTAGATCTGAGGCCAAGGAAGGGCCCTTCAGGGGGATCATTATGAGTCGGATCTGTGTAGTGAGACCCTGAACTGAAAAAAAAAAAAAAAGCCAGGGGTCAGCAAAATAGCTCAGTGTATTAAAGTGCCTGCAAGCAGGCACAGATGCCAGGCATTCAATCCCTGCAGGGCGCACTGTGATGATTGAGACTGGGTGTACTGGCGTACGCATGTAATCCCAGCACTTGGAAGGCTGTAAACAGAAGAATCACTACAAGTCCCATTTAGTAGTGAGACCCTGAACACCCTGTAGACCCTTCCATAAAAAAAAAAAAAAAAAAAAAACAGAAAAAAAAAAAAAAAGTGAGCCAGATAGCTCACGGGACTAAAGAGCCTACTTAGGCAGCCACAAGGACCTCAGTTAGATTCCTGGCACCACATGCCATGCTGGCCCTGCCCCCGGGGTGTGCTGAGACAGTGACTGAGACTGGGTGTGGGGTGTGCTCCTGTAACTCCAGTGCTTGGGAGGCTGAAAGCAGAAGAATCAGAACAAGTTCAATCTGTGTAATGAGGCCCTGTAGACCCTGTACTAAAGTCACCTTTCATTATGTGTGTCCATATAGTATGCACAGTGCATGGAACCATTTTCCCAAAGATGTGCCACAGCGACATATAGGAAAAGCTTCAGCTGGGTGTGGTGGCACTCCCTGTAATCAAGGCACTAGGGAGACTGAGGCAGGAGGATCACTGTGAGTTCAAGGCCAGCCTGGGATACATAAACATGTTGGGGGCCATCTTGCACACATGGGGGAGGACCCTGTCACAAACAAACACCCAAAGACCTTCCCCCCAAAGCTTCAAAAATTGTTGAGAGAAATTGGAGAGTTCACACAGTTTTAGCATGAGACATAGTACCCGCAGGGAAACATCCTTACTCTGTGAGAGAATCCTGACCGGGTGACTGAGAACTCTATGCTACATTCCGTCGGCCCAGTACTGGAAGTGAGCGCTCGGAGACCTGTGCAGCGCATTTAGCCACTACAGTGCTTTGGGCTCTGCTGCTCTGAAGGAAGAATGGCGTAAGTTTTCAAACTTCTGATACTGAGAAGCCCCCTGAAAAATCCCTGCTCTGCCGGACTTTAACTCTGCTCCCTGACTCTCTTACTGTTTTATGGTTCCAGGGAACGAACTCTCAGCTGTGCACTCACCCTTGATGTCTTCACCTCCACTAGGGCTCATCAAGGCGGTCAGCGCAAAGACCCCGAGAACTAGAGCTTTGGTTAGAATCATCTTCTTCTCAAGGTGGCCACAGCAGTCGCTCAGAGTTACAGAGCAATTGTGAGAACTGAGCCAAGGAAATCTAGAAACACCCAAAGCAAACCCACCAGCAAGAGTTTTCAGCCTATCAGAACAATCGCTGGTGATGACGCTTAAGTTGCCAGGTGCAGAGTTTGTACAAAGAGGCCTAAAGGACAGAGGGGAATCCCCAGCTTGTGAGGCAGCCTCTGCTCAGAGTGGACTCAGGGCAGAGCTCTGTGAATGCTGGGAGGATTCCAATCAGACTCTTCTCTCATATGCGCACGTCTGTTGGTAGGAAAAGGGTGAGAATGGCAGAGCAGACTTGTAGATAGATAATGTTCTAAATAATGTGGTGTCCTATCGGCCTTTCTGGGTTGCAACCTCTAGAAATGCTTTCCTAAATCGATTCCCTCTCCTAGAAAGCGTTGCCAGTCCCTGCCATCATCCGTCTTTCTCCTATTTCTACACATAGATCTTCCATGGTAATAGAGTTCTCCACATTTTGAGTTGACCCACTATGTAGAGCATCTGGTTATCAAGTCATGCCTGCGCTTTTTCTCACAGGAATCAAGATTCAGCTGAGTCCATTTCCCCCCATGCTTCCGAAAGCTGCAGGTAGTTTCAGTCAGAACAGTGAAAGGGGTTCTGTCACTAAGTGCTGTGTATAATAATTGTTGTAATGTCTCTCAAGCAGAGTTTTCTTTCTCTGGAGTAATATTTGCACACTATGTTTTGATGCTGCCTATGTTTAAAGGAAATTTAAGGACACTGATCACATTGAAATATAGAAGAAAACTCTAGCTCGATCAATTTCTTTAGGATTTTTTTAAAATTTAAGAATGTCAAATGTTGAGGATAGAATGAGGAAAATCACTGTCACTTAGAAAGCTGATTTCCTTACTTGGATTATTGGAGTTTTGTGCTTGTTATACTGACACATTAATATTTCAGGTATTTATAAAGACCTAAGTGTTGAGCTGAAGATAAAGGTTATCATTACAGGGATATTTTCTTCCAGAAGAGCAGTTTCAGTATGTTACAGAGCTTTCAAGATGATAGTGTTTGCAATGAGTTGCTC
This sequence comes from Ctenomys sociabilis, assembly GCA_004027165.1. Classification (NCBI taxonomy): domain Eukaryota; kingdom Metazoa; phylum Chordata; class Mammalia; order Rodentia; family Ctenomyidae; genus Ctenomys; species Ctenomys sociabilis. The sequence continues at coordinate 9,316 of PVKA01036787.1, forward strand.
TGTCGGTAGAACAAGGTAGTGAGTTTCTTATCCCTTGGTCTTCTCAGTGATAGAGACCAAAATGGCTTGAGACAGAAAATGCCCTGACACCTGGGAGCTGGATCCAGTGAGCTATGTGTTGCTGCTGTGGGTCACCTACCACTCACTGCTAGCTTTAGTATTTTCTTGTCGAACACTAACAGTTTTATTGAACGTCACCCTTGTGACCATGATGATGAAGACAGAAAGTAAAGTCTCTCAGTAATCTTGTCTGAGCACAGACAAAATGTGAACACCGCGGAAACCACAAAATGACCAAGCATGGTCAAGTCATGGCCAATACCTTGGGCAGCTCGGTCTTTGTGTATAGCCCCACTGCCATCCCCGTCCCCGCCCCAGGAGGAGTTGGTAGACAAAGCAGCACCTGCCTGTGCGTGGCTGATACTTTACCGATTATAGCTTTAACTTCATTGAAGATAAGATTTATTAGGATATCTAATCATAGAATTACTCTGTCCCCACTTCCTGACAGGATTTAATTATGTGCAAAGTGCCTGTTTCTTAAATCCTTCTCAAGTTTGCCTCGCCCTGTGATAGCTTAACACTGGTTTTGTGTATCCAGGCTATAGACCCCAATTAATCAAACACCATTCTAAGTGTTACTGTAGATGTGATTAATTTCACCATAAATTAATGTTGAGTAAAAGAAATTACCCCGTTGAACTGATGAGCTGGTTCCAGGGAATTGAAAAGCTATGGAGAGAACTGTGGCGTTTCTTTAAAAGGACAGATCTTTGTTTCTACCTGTGCTGACATCCTGACTAACTCCTGGTGATTGCCTGCCCTTTGGACCTTGGGCTTGGCTAGTTCACCATCACAGTTATACAAATAAGGTCCTGGCAATACTTAATATCTATCTCTGATGGGTTCTACTTCAGTGGTTTTAAGCACTCTCTTACTGCGAAGTCTCATAGTTCTCATTGGTGAGTTTTCTCCCTCAATTCAAAGAAAAATAAAATCAACTTTTCACCCCAGCATGTGGTCCTGGGTATCCTTAGCTGGAGGACAGTGTCTTTTTGGGTACCAGGAGGGATGTACAACTACTGCCTTCAAAATGCAAAACCTTAGGATGTAAAATTACCCTTGTCATACTTTAATAATCATCTTCACTTTACAAGGAGGATATTGGATTCAGTTTCAATAATTTGTCCAGGGCCACAGATCTAACAATTAGTACAGAGTGAGGAAAGCAGACATGAGTCCTCGTGGAGGGGGAGGCTTTTCCTATGTGGATTCAGAGTCCAGTGCCCTGACATAATTAGCATGGATACCTGAGCCTATGACCCTCTTTCTAGTCTCTGCCATTGTGAGTGAAGAGGCCTTCCAAGGTTCACCAGAGAAGCTGAGTATGATTAAAGTTTGCTTTCATATAAGAAAGCTTTCAGTTTTGCAAATAAGACATAGAAACCTGGAAAACTATAAGTAATATTTTTACAACTCACAAGTACATTATTTTGTTGGAAAGCCATGTATAGTGATATCCAACCATGTGACTGTACAATGGCGAGGCTGGTGAAGCAGATGCAGCTTCTCACAATAAAATCAGCCAAGCTGGTGGACTTTGCAAAGAGAATGATCGTGTTTTGATTTTCACGTCATTGCCAGCACTCCTTTGTCACACTGGCCTGTAGCTTGCAGGCTAGTTGCTTTAAATGATGCTTTTAAATAAACTGGACAAAGAGTAGGAAATATATTGCTAACATTTTGTACAAAAACATGAGAATTACTCACATGGCTAGATCTGATTTTACAATATCTCCTGCTATATTCTAGATAAATTATATAGATTACTTGATGAAGACTGTATATTGAGATCACAGCATATAATACAAAGAAACTTTTTGAGTCAGATAGAATTTCTTTACTTTTTTTTCTTTCTGTATTTAGGACAGAATCTACAGGGTCTAAAGGGTCTCACTGCATAGATCAGACTCGTAGTGATTCTCCCGTTTTCAGCCTCCCAAGTGCTGGGATCACAGGTGTGAGCCACCACGCCAGTCCCAATTGCCCTCTCAGTACGCCTGTGGGTGGGGCCAGCTTGGCACACAGGGGTTGAACCCAGGTGGCTGCACTGTGCCTAAGCAGGCTCTTTAGTTCGCCAAGCTATCAGGCCAGCCATAGATAGAATTCCTTAATTCATCTGAGTCAGGTAATAGAACTGACTGCCTGGAGACAGATGATGTTCTTCATGTCCAGTGGTGATTGGCTCTCTTCCCAGGAACTCTCCAAACTTAATGTACATACTGTGAAATTTTTTTTTGAAAGCTTTACTTAGCATTACTTAGTAAGGCAAATGGAAAAAAAAAAGTTAAAGCTTTAGAAGCAATGGTTTATTTTAAATTACATATTTAAACAAAATGTCAACATATATTAAAATACTTTATATAAAAATTTTAAGATTGAAGTTTAACTAGAACTTTAATAGTACAAATCAGAAATAGATTCTCATGCTTTAATAGGTGAAAATGTTAGGCAAAACGAACCTACCCCTACACAAAGTTTCAGACTCTTGAAAAGTACTTCAATCAAATGAAATATTTTTTGAAATTGTATTTGAAGTACTAGAAGTTGAATAGGAATTATTCTTGCTGAGGTATGCTTCCCTCTAAATATTCCATTGGAGAAAAATCATTGGACAAGGGCAGTCTTGCGTGGCACAGTAAGCAGAGCTGAGGCAGGCTCAGAGCTCAGCGTCGGGACAGAATCAGGAAGTGCGGCCGCAGCTGCTCTCTTCTTGCCTGTGTCCTTAGGACTCATGTGTTAGTTCTCATGTCTGAGCTGTCTGAATATTTGAGTCCATGGATGTTTTGCACTGTAAGAAATGTAAAAAGTTTCCACATAGTAGAAATCTGATACCACATGAAACTTGGGTCTGTGCAAAGAAGTGAAGAGTACTGTAAATGACATAAATGAAGAAAAAATATTTTTCTATTAAAATTGCTCTAAAACAAGTTTCTTAATCTCAGAAGTGACATTCAGAGCCAGATGTTTCTTTCTGTGTAGTGTGCTGTTCTATGAATTCTGGGATGTTTTGCAGCATTTCTGACTCCTACTTAGCAGACTCGGGTAGCGTGCTTCCTACTTCTGACAAAAAAAGTACCTCCAGACGCTTTCCAATAGTACTTGGAAGGAAAAGTATACCCATTTGAGAATCACTGCTTTATCAAGTAACAGATTCTGGAGGGAAAATAGTTTCAGTGTGTTTTCTGTTTATGTAACATGAGAAAAGGAAAATATATGATAGCAACTGCACAAAGAATATGAGCAAAATGAAAAGCATATTCATGTATTGTCCTTACACTATATACATATATAAAATCCTATAGCTACAACTAAGTCAAAAGAAATAAGAAAAGTAATCTTATGTGAGCAAATATCTAGTAAATAATATAAAACTTCTAATAAAAATAATCATACAGATGATAGAATTTAATAAAATAGTAGAGTACAGATTATTTTTAAGTTCATCCACAATATTCTCAAAGATAGATCATATTCAGGGCCATAAAACAAATCCTCCACGTTTAAGAGATTAGAAATGACACAAAATATTTATGTTTTCTTAGATCAAAAAGAAGTTATACTACAAGCAATAGAAGGAAAAGTGCACAATAATATAATATATTTGGAAATGTTTAGAATTCAAACAATCCCCAGCTAGGAGCTTGAATTCAGCAAAATAACTCAATATAGTCCAATAGTCCGTAATAGTAATAAGTTATCAACAGAACTGATAATTGTCAGAAATTGTTGACTTGAGCCTTTTACAGTTCAGTATATTAATATGGCATTACTTTTTATACCTTGTGGTTCTACTTTTCTGCTGGATGGTTAAGACCAAGTTAAAGTAGGATTTATATAACTAAAAATGTAACTTTTGTATCTGCCAAGGTCAATCAAATCCCCTCAGGGTTTATCCTGAAACTTTATAGAGTACCTTGCAGATCCTTTGTCAGTGTCAGCCAATGTGGATGAGTCACAGCCATTGCTTGACCAGTTTGCTCTCTGTGAAAGCTTGAGAGTGTGTTTTCTCTCTAGATGACTCTCCTTAGGCACACTCTACCTCATTGATCACTTTCCTCTGTGGCCTCATAATCTTGATCTGGGGATTGAACTCAGGCCTTTGCACTTGCCAGGGAAGCACTTATTCCACTGAGCCATTTCCCCAGCCCCTTGATCAGAAAATTTGGGACACACCTGAGTTATAGGATGTTACAGCACAGGTTCTCTTATGTTCTGAGTCCTCACCGACCTTGAAGAGTCAGGGCCAAAATATTGGCTATCACTATAGCCCCTCTATGTCTCTAATTTTTTGTTTGTAAACTTTAGTTGTTAAACATCTAGAAGAGAAGCTTAACTATATATATATATATATATATATATATATATATATATATATATATATATATATTGCCAGGGATGATTCCACTGAATCATCACCCTGGCCCCCTTAATGCTATTAATACCCTGTAACAGAGGCAGTTGAGCTTAACATTACTGTCTGAATATCAAATGCCTTAGTTATAACATGGATCTCCTAGAACTTTAAAGAAGAAAGCCCACCAAAATTCACTGCATGAGACCAACATTATTCTGCCACCATCACCTGACAAAGACATTTCAAGAAAAATGAACAACAGATAAACACATCCGAAGGATATACATATTTAAAAACTCAATTATATAGAATATGATAATAACAGAAAAGATTGACGACAACAAATGGATTTTTTCCATGTGCATAAAATTTTTTCATGTTTGAAAAATGAGTATCTATCATCATATCAATGAAATGAAAAACAAATGATTATGTTGACTCTGTAGAATATTCACCATAATAGAGGAAATAATTTGACAAAATTTAGCTTTTATTTATTGTTCACATTTTTCAGCATATAGTCAACCTCATGAACAGTCCCCCCACCCAATTCTGTAACTACTCTCAAGATTAATAATGAAAGACCAAATGCTTGCATTCTATAATTGGAAACAAAACAATTACTTTGGTTACCACTCCAGATACTAACTATGATAAACAAATATCATACATAGTGGAAAGAAATGGCCATCTGTCCATCTAGACAATATATAGCACTTATCCATGCATAAAATCCAAAAAACCTAAAATATTATATTAAGTGAGCTAACAAGCTCAGAAAATACACCATTAGCATATACATCTCAATTTTGTTTCTTTATATTTGTAATAAACATTTTTAAAATAACATAAGGAGCCATCATTTACAACAGCACTCAAACTTATGGATTATTTAGTTGCAGATCTTACTAAGTGTACATAAACCTGCATGCTGAAACCTATGGGACACAGATAAAAGAAATAAAGGACAACTAAAGTGTCCCATTCACTGGTAAGATGACTGCATCTTCCCACACTGTGGCACAAACTTACTGAAATTATTAGAAGGATTTTATTATATACAATGACAAATTATTTAAAATATGTATACAAAGGCAAAAAAGGTCAAATAGTCAAACCATGTAATTTTATTATTATTGTACTTTTGTGTTTTAGGTAAAGGTCTACAGGGTGTTCAGGGTCTTACCACTAGACCGGACTCATAATGATCCGCCTGTTTACAGCCTCCCAAGAGCTGGGATTACAGGCGTGCACCACCACGGCCAATCTCCATTGCCATCTCAGTGTGCCCCCAGGGTGGGGCTAGCGCAGCAGACCTGGGGACTGAACCTCTGGTCCCTGTGCCTGCTTCCAGGTGCTTTAATCCACTGACCTATTTGGCCAGCCTCAAACTATTTTAAAAAGCAAAACAAAGTTAGAGGACTCATATTATTATATCAGATTTACACTAAAATTAAATTAGAGACAGTATCATGCAAAAAAACAAGAATATTCATCAATGAAATATTTCCATTGATTTATTTCACTTACAAGTATAGCCTCTAGTTGCATCCATTTACCTATAAAAGCCTCAAGTTTATCTTTCTTTATAATTGACTAACACTGCATTATAAAAAAAAGCACATATTTTTATCTATTCTTCATTTGATGGCATTTAGGTTGTTTCTAAGATTTAGCCATGACAAATTGTGCTTCTATAAACATGGGTACACATATATTGCTGTGGTATGATGTTTTCAGTCCTTCTGGAAAAAGCCCCCGAAGGGGAATTGCTAGGTTGAATAGTCCTTGTTATTTATTTGTTTCTTCTCTTTAAAATAATAATAAAACATTTTTCCACCGAAAGTATTTCCAATAAAATAGAGTACATAATTAGATTCAAATATACATAGCCATTTGATTTTTTTGCACAAAAACAAAAATATTTTTAAACCATTTATATGAGAAAGATGGAATTCTATATGCAAAGAACCTTAAGCCATTGCTCACATCCTGTATAAAAATTAACTCACTGTAAATCATTGACCTAAAGGCAAGAATCCAAAGCCATAAAATTCTTAGAAGGAAACATGCCTATTAAAATTTTAATTGCCAAAAGTGAGAAATAACTCATTTCTACTCATTTAGGTATTAGATGAATAAACCACCACGTGCTCATACAGTGGGACACTGTTCCAAAATAAGAAAAGAACTAACAATAGATTCACTAATCTCCAGGCTAAGAAACCAGGCATGACACATAGGCTCTGTAATTCAACTTATATGACATTTCTTCAATGCAAAATATAAGGATGGAGAGAGGGGCGGAGGGGAATGTTTGGCATGGATGAAGCTGTTCTGTGCCTTGATGTGCTGGTGATCACACGGCTGTGAGTTTGTCACAACTTACAGATAGGCAAACTAAAAGTAGCTTTACTGTAGATATATAAAACTTTATTTTTGCAAATGGAAAAGTAAAATAACTTAACTATAAAAATATCATCAGAAACAATTTAAAAATATGAAAGACTTCTCAGCTAAAAACTCATAAAATAGAGCCAGTGAGACAGCTCAACAAACTAAGTGCCAGCTTTGCTAAGCGCAGGGACAAGGGCTCTATCCCTGCATGCTGCACCGGCCCTGTCCCCGGGTCATGCTGAGCTGCAGCCAAGTCTGGGTGTGTGGGGGGGCTCAAAACAGGAAGGTCAGAGCAAGTCCAAGCTGCATAGTGAGACCCTGTACCAAATACATACAAAATAAATACAATGAAACCCATGAAATGGAGCTAAAAGAACTTTCAAAGACTAACCCATGATAAAGGGTGAAACTGAATTATTTGCAGGAATATTGATGTGACTTGAGATCATGCAAGTCAGCACTGACCTCTGACCTTTGGTGTAGAGTTTTGGTGCAGTTATGACCTTAGCGCATAATGAGATTCGGGTGCCTGTCTATTAAGTTTGAGATTATCCAGATATGCCTGGCCTGGATCTAGCTGTTGTGTTCAGTTTCTTTTTGCTGCAGCTCTTCTGGTACAACTGCGAGCCTGTGGTTCCCCTCTGTTGGGTCCCTGGTCCTGGGAGCATTGGGGAGCACAGAAGCTCTCCCTCACACTCACCAGGCCAGGCAAGGGTGGATCGGGTGTAGGGAGAGTCACAGGAGTTCTCACTCCCATGGCGGGCTTGGGGGCAAGGGCTCCGGGGAGTTGCCGGGCAGGCGTGTCTGGGGTGTCTCAGGCGGGCAGGCTTGGGGCCTGGGCTCCAGATGGCGCAGAGCGCGCAGTGAGACGCCAGAGGCTCTCCCACAGACTCACCATGCACTCACTGAACGCGGGTGCTGAGAGAGTCGGGACAATTCCCACTCACTCGGCGGGCTTGGGGGCGGGGGCTGATATAATTCTTTATACCAAAGCAAAAATTATAAATATTTCCATTAGAGATATTTTAATATTTATAGAAGAACATAAAGATAATATAAATAGAAAGAAACACTTTTGAAAATTAGGAAACAGAGTATAGAATGAAGCTAATTAGTTTTTAGAAATTCCTCCCTATTCTGACAGTATGAGGCAAACTTCATGTAGTCACTTTTTATATTGACTCCTAGAAACAATATCAATATTTAAAAATCCATATAGGTGCCAAAAGAAGCTGAATTAAAGTATGCATCACATTCCTTCCTAGGAACATTGAATTCATCTCTTGTGGGCTCAAGAGTTTTATAGTATTTTCTTTGGTAGTTTTTTATATTTTTTAATAAGTATATGAAGTAGGATTTCTTCTTGCTTTTGTAAACGGATACTTTCCCTTTGTAAAGAAATAGGTGGCCTTTCTTCAGTTGTTTGGGCCAAAGAAAAACGATACTGTCTTCATGTGGGTCTCATTTGCTGGAGAGCAAAGTAGCCAATGTCTTATTTTCTTCAAAGTTTCTTAAATTTGTTTTTATGTTAAATATCACTGAAATGTACAGTAGATAACAACACATAAAATACATGTTACTCACACAAACCACACTTTAAGACTCATTTTGAAGTGTCTAATGGGGTCTTGCAACTAAAATCTTGAGAATTTCAACTTACACACCACCCTTATACCAATGCAAGTCATTCTAATTAATTAATTACATAGTAAATCTTAATATCAGCTGATATCATTCTTCTGATGATTTCTTTCTCTTAGAACATTTTAATTGTTCCTATAATAATCAATTTAAAGCAACACAGATTACCTAGAATTCTATTGGTCTTAAGTCTGACAGGGGTTTCACTGGTAAAATCAAGTTGTCTGCAGGACTGAGTACCTGTATTGAAGCTGTAGGGAAGAAATCATTTCCTACTGGCAAGTTGTTGGAAGAATTCAGTCTTCGTGGTTTTAAAACGGATGACCCTTTCTTTGCTGGCATTCAGCTAAAGCTCTCTCAGCTTCTGAGATGTCACCCTGATTTGTTGGCTTGTTGCCATTCCAATGTCTAATTTTGGAAGCATTTAAATTTTGCTTCTCTATAGGTTGTTCATGCTCAAACCTGGCTGGAGAGAAGGGTAACAGCATGGGGGCTTCGGCTGAGGAAGTGGAGGCAGCGCTTGCTGCATGGGTGACCCCCAGGGTCTGTGCTCCTCAGTCTAGAAATGCACCCACATGCATGAGGAGCCAGGTGGAGGAGGCAACAAGTCTTGCCTGTGCGCCAGGTCACAGTCAAGAGCTGGAACTTGGCCAAGGATGGGTCACACTCCAGGTCTGAAAAGAAATGATAGCTGTATACATGAGCCCCTTGAAGTGTTTCTGTTTTTAGAAATCAGAGGGCACTTCTTTCTTATGTCTTCTGGGTTCTGGTGAGTTTCAGGGTACAGCAACAGAGCTTTCTAGTCTAGGCTCTGCTTTGTAAATTGACAATAAGCTCCCAAATCAACTACACTCCTGTGAATCAGATCTGCATTGCTTCAGTCAACCAATCAACCACAGGATGTATCAGTGGTGGAAGCAATCAGGACAGGTGCGAGGGGTGAGCGGGTGAGTCAGGCATCTGGGAGACAGCTGGTCTTCTGGAGGTGGTCAGGGCCTCCCTGGACACAGAGCACAGAAGGGCTCTTCCACTCCTAGTCAATACACATAGATTTGGGTTTCTTTCTGCTTTTCACCCTGACATTTTGTCCTTAAATATATCGTATATTTATGAGTCATGCTGGTGAGAAAAATAAAGAGGTAACTGTGAGGTTACAGGCCAGCCATGATGATAACCGTAATTAATAATGACAAGGTCTCTACCAGCACTGTGAACAAGTTCAGCTGTGATCACAGCACAAGCTGGAGCCACACGGACCTGGACACAGCATGGCCTCAGCCAGAAAGCCACCACTAGGGGCAGGGAGGCCACCTCCTGCTGCCTGCCATTGTGTCGGTGGGGCTGAAGGTTCTGGGAGGCTGAGACGGGCCCTGGTGGGAGTGCAGGTGTAAGGAGCAGTCATCTACCACGTGAGAAGGTGGGGTCCACTGGCAGCAGGACCAGCGACCTTCCTAATAGCGAGCGCTGTACTTCAGAAGGTTATGAGGCTTCTTTCATTCTCTTCCCCTGCACCAACTGACGGTGCTGGGTCACAGCTCCTGGAGGAGGCAAGCACTTCTGCCTGGAAGTTCGTGGTGACAAGCCAGCGCGCCAGCAGGAACTCTTAGTGCGCTAAGTCCTCTGCTATCTGATGGAGCTCACCACTGATGCTTCTGTTAGATTTCGCTTATGAAATAGAGTGGAAGCTGTTTCTAAATCCGTGGTCTTTCTTTCCTACTCTTCCACAAGGAAGTGTTGTGGTGGACACAGTGATACAAGATCCACTTCTTCCGCACATGAGCAAAATTGTCTGGACCTTATTGTGTAACTTTATTAGACAAGAAAAGCCAAATGGCATTGCTTTTCGCTCATCAAAGAGTTTTTGAATCTTTCTACAGAACTGAGCTGTCATCTAACTCAGAAAACTAAGTGCAAAGGCACAAGCACAAGCAAAACATTACAGAACGAAAAGGAAAACCCCATGGCCCCAGAGACGAAGGGGCCAGAAATAGAAATGCTGGTAAAAGTGTAAACGGAAGCTAATAAGCACGCACAATGCTCCTCCCCAGTGTGGATCACACACCGGCGGCCCTGCTCTCCCTTCTCCTTTTCCTTTTGGGACTGTGCAGCGGGTTCGTCCAGTGGCTACATGACAAGGGAAAGTCATCGTTCTGACAGCTGCAACAAAACATGCCCTGTATGGTTTTACAGTTTGATTTCTTCTTAGTTTTAATTTGTAATATGAAAAATACCAATATCTGCATAATCTGCATTAAAAAGTTTTTGAAAGCATCAGTGATTTTTAAGGGTGTGAAGCTATCTTGAAACCAAAATGAGAACTACTGGAATACATGATTTATTATACAGATATACTAATTAAATATATACTATCTTATGTTCTGCAATTATTTTTCTGCAAGTAGGCTTGAATGCACTTCAAATGTGTAGATACCGTAGTATCTATTTCAAGATAGACTGACTGCACATTAACCAGTTAGCTGTCAAAGTGCAGCTCCACAGAGTTCCACGCTCTGCGAGGTACCCTGAGTGGGAAAAGTCTTAGGCCCTCAGTCATATCTGTGTGACAGGCAATTGGAATTGTTTGGCCTTTTTTTCTAGTCAAAGTGAGTTTCTGACATAGTGCAGGCATGGGTAATTTTTAAATTAAATTATCATATTTCCTAATTAATTGTTGTGTGATCTCCATGTCAAAATTGATTTTTCCAGCCTGGTGTTGGGGTGAATGCTTGTAATCCCAGCACTGGGGTGGCTCAGGCAGGAGGGTCACAAGTTCAAGGCCAGCCTGCCCTACACAGTGAGTTCAAGTTGGTCTGGAACTACTAGTGAGACTTTGTCTCAAAAACCCACACCAAGCCAACCAAAATCTATTCTTTCCTAGTCAAGCGGTAGTTGTAGCAGTTTCTCCTTTCAGTTCAATACAAGTAGAACAGATTTCTCAATAACTTTGCCTGATTTGATAGTTTGCAATCTTAGATTAAACTTCCTAAACAATAAAGTTCATATATTTGAAATAAAATGATAATGTCTAATATTTTTTGGGTACTTACTCTATGCCAGATACTCTTCTAAATGCTTTTACCTTATTGAATGACTTAATCTTTACAGTGACACCACGGACTAGAACTAGTATTATTATAGCTCTCTTCCAGTTACTAACTAGAAAATTACATCATAGAGAGGATGCATGATTGCCTAGAGCTGTATAATCAGGAACTGATGGAGCCAGAATCCAAACTCAGGGAGCCTAAGGTCAGCGTGAAGTTCCAGGGGAAACTGCTCCACTGTGGTCCAGAAGGAAATGTATGCCCTGCCTCCTCTTATACACACCAGGTCCATGATTCTAAAGAAGTGGCAGGAGCCTGGCCTTGTGCACCTTCAGAGGACATCACTTCCCTTTTCTGTGGACTCTTTAGAGGCAGACGGGGCTCTTCTTCCTTGTTTCTCATGCCTGACCTTGTTTGCTCCAGGCCTGTGGGAATCTGTAGAAGGAGGCTCCATGGTCAGGGTAAGTTGGTCTCAGGCGATGATGGAGAGGTTACACCTTGGCATTCTCAGGATCAGGTGTGGAATCTCAAATGTTAGTCTGTTAAACTTACTTAGAAATCTTACAGATCCAAACATTTTCAGGGTAACAAAACTGCAAGCTTCATCAAAAGTCAAAGAAGGGACTAGGCAGATGGCTCAGTGGAATAAGCACTTCCCTGACAAGCACAAGGGTCTGAGTTCAATCTCTGGTTCCACCAC